>JABUQX010058867.1:0-17137 GCA_015478945.1 Trachelipus rathkii | reverse complement strand
AGAGAGATAAGTCGGGAAAGTAATTGCAATCATGATGAGATAAAGATGAAGATAAAGTAGTTGAGTGGTGGAGGTTTGGAACTGATCTCGGATTTGGTCGAAAGCGTCGGCGGCGAATATGCGCTGTCGCTGTAATCCCACACTTTTCTTGTGGTTGTTGATTGGGAGGGGTGAGAGACTACTGAAATTCCCACTCTGTCAGACAAGGATCTTGGCGGGTGCAGCTTCTGGCAAGTTGTCTCACTTACTACAGCATTCATACATATAATATGATATTATATATATATATATATATCATATTTATATACATATATATATAGTATATATATATGATATATATATATATATATATATATATATATTATATTATATATATATTATATAGTATATTATAGTATATATAATATAGTATAGTATTATATATATATATATATGATATAAGTATATATATATATATAAAGTTAAATATATTATTATATATATATATATTATATATATTAATTATATATATATTATTATATATGATGAGGACATAGCAAGGGAATAGGAAGTCTTGCTGGAAGGAAGGTGAAGGCTTAAGAATGAGAATGGGCGGAATCTGCTTAAGAATGAATAGGGAGTGGTGCTTTGTAAGCTGATGAAATGGATGTGAGGGGAGTGTGGAAAGAACAGCTTCGAAAATCTGCACAATATTAACAGTAATGATGAGGTGTTAGTGATTGTGTGTGGTTTTGATTTTTTGGTGCAGAAGGAATAAGTATTTTGGGGGACTGAGTGTTTTAGTAAAGAGAAGGTAATGGGTAGAGTGAGATAATTGAAAGAATGGTAATCTGCAGGTATAGATGGAAATTACTAGTGAAATGATCAACGTGAGCCGAAGCGAGATGGTTGATGTGATTGGATTTGGAAGTTGTGTAATAAAGGGTTTATGGATGGGTATAAGGTTTCCAAGGGATTGGAGGAGAGCGGTAATAGTACCGCTTATATAAGGGTAAGGGCGAAAGGGGAACTGTAGAAATTATAGGGGAATAAGTTTTATTGAGTGTTGTAGGGAAGGTATATACTGGTATATTTTGGTCGAAAGAGGGCGTCCGAGTGACTGAGGGACTGATTGGTGAAGAACAAGGTGCGGTTTAGGAGTGGTCAGAGGATGTGGTGGATTTCAAATCTTTACGATTGAAACAAATGATTGAGATAAATGAGGGAGAAGAATAAATTATATTTAGGTTTTAGGGATTTACAACAGGCGTATGAGAGAGGTTAATAAGGGGAAACTTTATGGCAGGTATTAGTGATATATGGTGTTGGTGGTAGGCTTCTGAATGGAATCAAAAGTATGTTTTGACAATAGTGAAGCGTGTGTAAGAATAAATGGTGTCATTGGTGATTGGTTTAGGATTAATAGCGGAGTGAGAAAGGGTTGTGCTATGTCTTCTTGTTATTCAATTTGTATACGTGGATGGGGTTAGTGAAAGAATTCGCAGTGGGGATGGGCAGGAAATGGTGTTAGATATGGAGAATGGAGATGAGTGGAGGGTGGCCCTACCTATTATATGCGGATGATTTGGTTCTGTGTGGCGAATCTGAAGAAGAGTTTGAAGAGGATTGTTAGAGAGATTTGGCAGGATATCTTAAAGGAGGGGTTTGAAAGTAACGTAGATAAGAAGTCAGGTTATGGTTGTGAGCTGAGACAGTCCTCAGTGTGAGAGTTACGTTAGACTGGTGAGCAGCTGGAGGCAAGTGTCTGAGTTTAAATTTTAGGGTATGTGTTGGATTGAGAAGGGAACGGATGATTGCAGAGTGTAGTAAGGAAAGTTGTGAATGGTGGTAGGAGGTTGGCTGGTGCAATTAAATCGTTGGTGAATGTAAAGGGAAACTAAGTCTTGAGTGCGCTAGAGGTCTTACATGAGGGTATGTTGTTTACCAGTTTATTGTATAGTAGTGAGATATGGTCTGGAATAAGAAGTTTAGATCTAATAAATTCCAATGTGTTCAGATGGACAATCTTAGGGGCATGCTAGTGTGAGAAGAATTAATAAAATGAGGAATGAAACGTATATAAGAGAGATGTGTGGTGTGAGAAAGGGGTAAATGAGAGAATAAATGAAAGTAATGTTGAGAGGTTTGGTCATGTGAAAAGGATGAATGATAGTCGGTTGGTTAAGGCGGATGTATAGTGGGAGAGTGTGTTGGGAGGCGACCGCTTGGAGACGAAGAGAACCAAGTGGATGAGTCGGTGAACGAATGTCTGAAGGAGAGAAATGTGACGTTTTGGTAGAGGCGAGAAGAAAGGTGTATACCAGGAGTGAATGGCGAGGGATTGTGGGGGGTATGGTTTGTGGCCCATCTGGGCAAGGGATGACGCCTTACACTGACGATCTACCATAGTGACGGGTCCATCGCTGTCCCCATGAAGCTTTAGGGTGGATTTTCTGACTGCGATGAGTTCTCGCTAATTAATGGTACTGAGGGGGCGGTAACGGCTGGGCTTTCTTCGACCTTATGTCCATGCTCTTCTACTGCTTTTCTTTTTCCGATGCTGCGTCACGCACCTTACTCATTTCTTGGGAAAATAAGGAAGGATAAAGAAAGAAGATAAGAAAGAAAGAAGAGATAAATATATATATATATATATATATATTATATATATATATATTTTGTTATATATATTATATATAATAATATATATATATAATATATATATATATATATATATATATATATATATATATTATATTATATATATATATATTATATATATATATATATATATATATATATATATATAGATATTATATTATACTGAATTGTCTAATGCCTTTGCATCTAAATAGACTCCATAATTAAAATTGATGAATTCTTTAATGCATATATAAAATTACGAAATTACAAATTTCTCGTTTTATTTTCTTGTTAATACTGGTAGAGAACCAACTGCTTAATGTGGTTTACAGTGTTGAAAAAGTTAAATTTTGAAGATTAAGACCAAAATAGAGAGAGTTGGCTTTTTGCGTGTTATATGTTTAATTTTTTATTTGTTGATGTCTGTATTTGTGTCTACGCTTGTGTATACATTAGAATTGTAAATATTTATTTAGTCTTAAGATGTCAGAAACATGAATTTAAATGAACTTTGAAAAAATTTCTCTCTCGCTCTCTCTCTCTCTTCTCCGTCTGCGGTGCTCTCTTCGCGTGCTCTCTCTCTACCGCGGGGTTGCGGTAGTAGAGTAGCGACTCAGGTAGGCGTAGTATAGTATATAGTCATATAGTGAGACAGTGACTATCTACAGTTAAAGAATAGGATTACTAGCGGACTAGAATAGTTATAGCGCTTAGTATAGAGTGAGGTGATTAGACGTATATGATCATATAGCGGCGGCTAGCGCCTAAATATGGGTGAGGTATAATATACTACGGAAATATATAGTGCATAGGCTGAAGGCCCGGAGGCTAGTACTAGCTGACTACTATATTATATTAAGTATAATTAAGCGGCGGTAACAGCGTGACCATAGAGAGATAGGTAGTTATTATACGGGAGATATAGCTATATATATATAGATACGTAGTCCTAGCCCGTCGTATATATCACTAGTATATATTAAGGTATTAATAATGTAAAAAAGATTAAATCACTCCAAGGCTGAATTTATTCCCTAGTAACAAAAAAAATTAGACAAAATGCAAAATCAAATAAAATATATTAAAATAGTTGTTGTTGTGTAGATATATATATAATTGTAGAAGAAAAATTTCAAACTTTGTGGGTATAGGGTATGAGTATATAGATATAGATATAATATAGTAATATAGAATTATATAAATAGAGTATATATATATATAATAAGGTTAATAGACTATATAGATATATATATAGAGATATATATAGTAAATAGTATATATTAGATATAGAGAGTTATATATATATACAAGATAATATATAATAATATATTAATTAGTATATATATATAGGATATATATATATATATAAGTTAATAGTATGAATAATATATATATATATAATAGTATAAAGTATATATAGATAGTATAAAAATATTAAGTAAGATATATATATATTAGTAGTAGTTATATAGTATATATATAATAAAAGTTATATATGATATAGGTTATATATAATGAAATAATATACGTATAGATATATATTATATATATGAGTAGGGTTATATATATATATATATATATATTATTATATATAATAGGTCATATAATAATTATATATTATAAGCGATATATATTATTAGATATATATATATAGTATTAGGTATTCAAGATTGGAATATAGTGGAGGTTAGGTAATATTATATATATAGTAAATAGTGAATATATAGAATATATAATATAAAAGATAAATATGTGGATTATAATGTAGTATAGGTTATATAGTGTAGGTAGGGATGAGATATACCGGGGTATATAAGAGAATGTTATAGTATATAGCTGATTTTTAAGACATGGCGTTTTTTCTTTCATACCAATCTTGAGAAGAGAGGAAAAACACTTCTTTATCTGTACCATATAATATATATATAGTATAACTAAAGTATATAATATAGGTATAGTACGAGGGTGTAGCGATAATATCCATATAGTATGGCTTAAATATAATGGTGTACTAAGGTATTATATTATATATATATATAGATAATAATAGTATATAATATAAATATAATATTATATATAATTATATATATAATAATAGTATATATATAGTATATAATATATAAGATTTGTATATTTATGTATATATAAAATATATAGTAGATGAATAAAATATTATATATATATTTACTTTGCGTTGTATCTGTGATTGTTCAGAAGAGAGAGAGATTTCTTCGGAAACTTTTTTTGAGATGTAATTTCTGCCTGGTTAATTTGACATTTTTATTTTTAAAGCCAAGAAAGTTTTCGTAAAATATTTTTCATGGATGGATCTCTATACGCCTGATCGGAATTCTGACTTCATCTGAATGAGAATGTGTCTTACGGTCCGGAGGATGAATAAAATATATAGTAAACATTCATCAGGTTTCTCCACACGGTTATTTTTAAACTTTCCAATCCACCATGTTGGTTCATTGCATATATGCAACGGTACTTGTGTTTCATTATCCTCTACACTTAATGAAACAATTTTGTCTGACACAGTGGTCTTCGTAAACCTCAGTTTTTGAGGTTGGATAGCACCTAATGTATGTTCTCGAAAGTGGAAAGAATTCTTTGAAAGTTTCTTGTTCCTTAATTCTCAAAGCAATTTTTAAATGCTCGGTTTCTTAAGATCCTTCAATGATCCGTTCATGGAATTTCTTGCTTCTTTATACGAAAGAATAAAGTTATTCCTTCTTATTTTATCTTTGCAGAATGATGAGTATGTGTCAATTAGTAACAAATTTGGAGTACCGTTGTTTTTGTATTGTAGCGTGACTGGTGCTTAATTCGAACGGGGTTTGTGTGCCTCCACCCCCCCATCACAGGCATTTAAATTTCCCGTAGCAAACCAAAAATATAAAAAAAAAATATGCAAAGAACAGGTGACCGATTCAGCTGTTTATGCGAATATCTTTTTGAGTTGATGCGAAATGTTAAACAAAAATTATTGGTGTATCTTTAACTTGGGCTACCACGATCCATCTTGGAAATTTCACTAGCTGTTTATCAACTGAATAGCAAAATTATGTTATAAATATATTTTGACTACATATTTTGGGGAAGACGCTTGAAAAACAACTGTGTTGTGTGCTCTAAAGTTGTGAAATTGACTATGCTAAACTTGCTTTTAGATCGGAACTAATTTACTAATTTATCATCTTAAAAAGATGAATTATTAACTTCTTTTATTTGGTCATTGACCCAATGATACCTTTGAAATTCGTCTTGGACTACGATACGTGTAGTCTTGGGCAAAAAATCAGCCAGAATGCATTCATTTCAGAAAGTATTTGCTTTCACTTTTCTTTCAAAAAATTCGATTTTGAATTTTAGATAATAAACTAATGGTGACTTTTGAGAATTGGGCAAAATTTATCAAAACAATTGAAATAATTGATGGCAGGTAATATATATAAATTGATCAACCTGCTATGCATTCGTCGTCAATCCTGAAATATAGTTTAGGTAGTTTTATATATTAATTTAACTTACTTTTAATAATATATTTAGCGGATAATAGGTGGTAACAGTGTGAAAAGATGGAAAGCTCTTACCCTTTAATATGTTGATCCACTCCATGGACTGCTGGGCGATGATTCGATAGTAGTAGGACATATGTGGACCAATACTCGCTGCCATGCTTATGATGTATGTTATATGAATACAATGTAATAAAGCATTATGGAAATAGAGCAAGATAAGGATATGTTGAAACAATGATATGTTGTATGAAACGATATAGAACATTTATGCTATCTGTATTATGATTACTTATTATAGGCCACCCCGTATATAAATTATAGACTCACTCTTAGTATGCTAGACTGAGTTAATACTCTGATTTATACCAAATGTTCTCCTTGATCAATTATATATGATGTGACATCGATTGATGGAATTATTTTTATTTCTGTATATATAACATTATTATTATATAATACAATTTATATCAATATCAAACAAATATTTTAAGGGTAGTTCTGAAAAGAAACAAAGAATAACATAACACTTGCAGCGAGTGAGATTGCATTGTTCACTATTTCATATCACAGTGGACAAGGCCATGACCACTCCCTGTCATCACTCTCACACTGACTCTCTTTCCCTCCTTTCTATCCCTTTCTTAATGTTTATTTCCTTTCATTCCCTACTTACATTCTTCAAATATTACATTACAAGACCTCTTTATAGTTCTCCCAGTTTCTTGTGCAACTATCTGCTATTTGACTCCTATCCAGCACCACATTCATCAATTATTCCTTCTTTTAACAATAACCTTTATAACAGCAGCTAGATCAATTCTCAATCTTCTTCTCTGAACATTTGTATGTGACTTCACAGCTCCTTCCAAAAGATTTACTATCTGAAAAACCAATCAGTCTCATATGGGTGCTTCCCTTGTTAATTTCCTGTCCCATTAATTTTCTTATCATATATCCCATTTCCAAATGCCGAGCCGTCCACACAACCCCATCCGCCTCGGCCTCTAATGGCGATCTTACAGACTCTGTTAGCCAACCTTTGGATTCCACTATGAGTGTGGCATCTTCTTTAGCCGTAAACTGTCTCTGATGAATAACTACATATCCTAGTTTGGCAGCTAATTCTCCCGTACCTTAAGTCATTAAGGAATTGCATCCGCAAATACACTTTTACATCCCAGAGATCGCTCTATTTAATGTCCCGTATTCTAAAGAGTGATAATCTTCTAATTCATTGATTTTCACCATATTTTTTATTATTTTTCTTCATATCTGCTGTTGTTCCCTTTGCATTCATTATCTTTCCGTAAACACTCCATTGGTTAAACCTCCATCTTAGGAATTCTTGTTGCTGTCCAGCGCAGGTTTAGATTGGGGCCCACCGCCAGATCTATATTTCTGTTTTTCATTTTCATCCTAACACCGCTATCCCCCTGTATGATGTTTATTGGGTATTGTTAAGATTGTTGTTTCTGGCGTAATTATCCTGTTCAAGAATATATTTTCACCTTATGGCGTGGTATTTCACGCGTCGCAAGATATACCGAAGTCTTTAAAACCTCATGGTCGCCTACTTAATCTCTCTTTAATATTCGCTTATTATATTGTTCTCAAAAGGGAGTGATCATCCCCGACCATAAGCATATGCATTCACATGACAACCATGTATACCTTCTTAACTTACTTCCGGTTGCTTTCCAGGTAAAATATGGAAGTGTCTAATGTACGTAACACAGCACCCCCTAATTCTTCTAATATTTGTCCATGTGTAAAACTAATAATACCCAAACTCTGCAGCATCCTTCAACACATATAGCTGCCTTTCGTAGTTTCCACAATTTGTTCGAATTTGCTTCTTTTGGTGCTTTTACGAAAACCTCTCTTCCTAATTTGTTTCCCTATAAATATGCAGCCTTAATGTCTATTGACTTACATTCCCAGTTATACCTTTTAATTATTCCTAATGTCATTTTTAGCGCTTCAGCAGCACATGTTGGAGCTTCATGTCCCTCATCCATTGTCCTTTTTCTCTCAGAAGCCGCTAAGTCCACTAATCTAGCTTGTTAAATAAATACTTTATTCTTCAACATTATTTTACTAACCCATCTTGTATTTAACCCCTTTCTACTTTTGTCCAACCACTTTCATCCATTTACATCATGTTTCTTTCCAGATTTATGTATTCTCGTTTTCCTTTGCCTGATAATGACTTCTATACTAACGTACATCGACTAAAAGTTATTTCTATCCTCTCCAAGGAAATTTGGTTCATGTTCCTCAATAGATCTTTTAGGTTTAATCCAAGTTATCGTTCCATCATGTACAGATTCTTGTGTAATTGAGATGTAACATTGATTCCATTTACTTTACCTATTCATGTTTATACCCGCTCTGGCATATATCTCAGACTTTCTTTTTCTTGGCCGCGTTCTTTCTATCATTTCCATCTTTCTCCTTTCTTTACAGTCTATTAAGATTCCTTTCTGGCTTCTCTTCTTCTCATCTGTTCTTTACCCGTCTCTGTTTCTTGGTCCATGCATAGTTCGATCTACTCCAAGAGAGAAAATCGCTGTCATCCGTAATCTGATATTCTTCTTCTTCTTTCTGTTGTGTTCTTTTGTGTCCATAAAGTTTTGAAATTATAACTATGGTTTATGTTACTCCCCTTGCTTCTTCAACAATTCTGTGGATCTTGATCATCATGTTTATTTCTCGCTTACATGCCCTGTCGTGCGTTGCCCTGGGGTGCTTTTATTCATGTTGTCTATGGTGACTCTTTGTGTTATATCTAATCTAACCCTCCCGGTTTATACTACACAATGTTATTCCAGCTGATCCTATACCTCTACGCTTGTGTGCGTCTTCCAACTTTTACCGTATCTCCTTTTATAAGTATACCACTCCACCAAATATGTTACATCTTTGTACTTATTTCCCTGATGTTGTTATTCAATGCTCTTTTTATTTCATCTCTGCTTGTTGACTTATTACTTCGTCCAGGTGCCTCTGCTTCCATATATACGAGCATATGTCTCATACAACATTCTCACCAACCCTCTTGGTATCTATACTCCAAAGAGCATTCTGTCCTACTCCCTTATTCCAACCAAATACCAGAAATTGTTTGCTGGTGTATGACCCTCCTTGAATTGGGTATACTTATTTCAGGACCAAGTTATCCACAGCCCGATCATTAAGGTGAATAAATTCTTGTTTTGGTACACAATTCTCTTGTAAAATTTTCTAATTATTTATCTTTCATAAGCCCGCCCCACCAATGCCGTTTCACACTTCCCATCACATCCATGTAGACTTCTGCACGCCTCGTTGCCTATAATTATGTCGTCAAAAATCATACTCACCATCATTTCCTCTACTGTTTTCATTTGAAATTCCTTCCGAATATGTCTGAGAAGAATTTTTTTTCGAGAGCTCCCGAAACACATTATCCACCTTCGCTCTAATATATCCATTACCTACTATCTCCGAACCCGGGTCGTTTTACCAATTCAGATCATGTATGCTTGACAAAACCGGTTCAAATTCAGTATCTATCATTACTTTTTCAGTATCTTTCCTTACAACTCACCCATATCTATTAGAGTATTAAAATTCATTGAAATGGATTTCTCTATATCCAAACCCATCCACAGTGCTAAATAGGGGGCTTGGAATATTTATACATGAATGACAGTTATTTATTACTTTCGATATCCACGTGTATTTGTTTTTGTATCTCGTACATCATATGGCATTGCTTCCCCCCCGGTTATGCTTTCTATCAATATAATTATTTAGAGTCTGTCTCTTACTACAATGTGCAAATTGTTTGTGTATTTTGAGTAATTAATTGTCTTCATTTTGTATGATTTTCAATTGAATCCACTATCCACCATTTATAACAGCCGCCCCCCGCTCAAGACCACGCGACTATATCTAGCGGTTTTATCAATGGAACTAACATGACCACCATCATTTAGCCTCTCCCTTTTACTCGACCCCTTACGTTCCCTGATAAAATAATGTTGTATATTGCTGTAGTCCATTAGTTGCCCCAGTATTTTGATAATGTTTTTCTTCCTACAGCCATGGATATCTTTAGCGTGTAAATCGTAATGAATATCTGTCGTTATAGTAGAATGATGAGTTCCCCGTGTATTCCTGTAAGATGAAATAGGCATAGGTTGATAGTCTTTTCTACCCCTATAAATGCAGAACCCCCAAGAAACTATAAGATCTTTCGTGTTCTCTTGCCACTTCTCTCTTATCATCCAAATCACTTTTGTGAGGAGTTTCGTAATATCTTCTGAGGTCATGTCCGTTCCAATTACGAGAGGAGTTAAGTACTATTACTTCCAAGCTGTCTAATAATAGCTTCAATTCATTCCTTTCAGTCTCTCCGCTTTCATTCCGCGGAATTTATTATCAAATATAATCTAACCGTGTTCACCTTTTATGTTGCTGTCAGACCCCCTTTTTCCACCAACATATTGTCTCCTCGAAATGTTCCCATTTGCGAACGCAGTAATACATATTCTTAGATATTTTCATCTCGAGTTAGGGCAAATCTTGGCCTGCATGCTTTTCTCCCAAATCTCCTCAAACACAACTTTTCTTACCCTGAACATATAGCGCCTATGCAGAAATGCCCTCTATGGAAACAATATAAACAATCTCAGATCCGCCTTTTGACCTGACAGTTGACCAAGACCGCATCTGGGCCTCTACACGCACATTTATAAGCAATATTGTGTTTCCCTTTGTTCTCTCTTCCCATTTGTATAATAGTCTTCCTTGTACTTTGACTATTTTCCTGTCTACCCCTGTTCTAATGCCAAGCATAGTTTCCCATCATTCTCATCTCTTGTAATTTCAGTTCTGTTCATGCTCACTCTTTCTCTCTTCGAAACACACGGATAGGCAATAGACTTTTTTATATTAGTCGATTAAATCTAGCTACTCCTTCTCCACACACGCCCTATATATAATCTGTTCTGCCATGTTTTTCAAAGTGTTGAAAGTGTTACAACACAATTGTGCTCCTCACATACTGATCCCCACACTCTTCAGCATAATGACATGTTGCCTCCACCATCACTCTTGATGCGATAGCTGTATCACATACGTCTTTACACTCTCTTGCTCACCTCTACGCAATCTTTTATGTACGTCCTAAACATCTGTTAAATCGTTCAACTTCTTTGTATCGATCGATCGCTTATATCTACTATCAAGTGCCTCAATATACAAATCCACTCCTTTCTCCTTAGTTAGTTCTTTCGGTGACATGTAAGGATTCTTGTGTACTCTCAGCCTCTCCTTCTTAAGATGCAATCTTATTATAATTCCTTCAACTTTATAAATACCTCGTTCAATGCCACCCAGTCATCTTCACTCTTCGTTCCCATTTCAATATTCTCTATTCTAGTCCTGTAAAAATGAACTGGACAAAAGCTTACCAATATCATCCTCATGTACTGTTCCTTAAAGTTACATCTTGTCTACTATCTTCGCTTTCCCATTAGATGGTTTTATCTTTGATTTTTACAGACTTACAATGAAGATCCATTTTAGCAGTAGGTTGGTGGGCGCTCAATTTGATAACTAGGCTATTCTCGTCAATTGAAAATATTTAGTACGTTTTTGTCTAGTATTATTTAACTTACTTTATTATATTTTTATTAATAGTTGAACAGTGAAAAAAGATGAAATAAGCTCTATACCTTTTTTATTATCCACTATGACTTGGCTGGCTGATGATTTAAGTTAGGACATATGTGGACAATACCGTGCCATGCTTATAATGTATATTATATGATAAATGTAATAAAGCATTAGGAAAGATAGAGCAAGATAAGGATATGTTGAAACAATGATATCTTGTATGAAACGATATAGAATATTATTTGTTATATTTGTATTATGATTAATTATTTAGGCACCCGTAATATAAATTATAGACTCCCTCTTGATATGCTTGACTTGCTGAATTTAATGTTTACTCTGATTTAACAAATTTCTCCTTGATCCAATTATAGTATGATTGATATTCGACTTGATGAGGGAATATAATATTATTTAGGTATATTCTTATGTGTCAATATAACCGATTTATACTATCAAACATATTTCAGGTCAGGAGTTCTTGAAAAAAACAAGAATAACATAACAACTGCAGCGAGTGAAGATGCATTGTCACTATCTCACAGTGACAAGGCATAATGACCCACTCGCTGTCATTGCACTAGGTTAGAGTATATATATATAAGTAGATAGTAGTATATATAATATTAATGATAGTACTATATATATATTAGAATATAAATGATATAGTATATATATATTATTATTATATATATTCTCACTTTTTAAAAGAAATTTGGATACTGTAGTCATTTACTGTTTAGCTAATAATAAAAATTGTAATAAGTATACAGATACTAACCTTAAATTTAAATTTTTGACTAATTATTTGACTATGTATGTCTTGACGTATAAAATAACTATAATAATAACTATCATAACACAAACTTAAATTATTTTTTAATTTTTTGGCATTATTGATATGAAGTGATTCTTAAAACAAGCAAATAACCAAAGTCAATATTGCAGGTGAAGGAACAGTCTTGCTCAAGTATAAATGTTGTGAAAATTTCAGAAGAATTTATAGCCGTCGACGCATCAGAGATATTAAAGTTCAAAGTTACCGATTTTCCGAAAAATTGATTGTTGGACACCCTGTAAATTTTTTAATGAAATAATTTACCAAACTTTCAAATAAAAGATTTAAGTTTATAACCGCTGACTTTAGTATGAATTCATCATCACAAAATATTATATGGTATAGATGTAGAATTAGTATAACTTTCAATAAAAGTGTCGGGAAGAAGTAGGAGCAGGTGTCTGATCGACTTTAACACAATTTTTCGTGATTTCATTTTCATGGATATTAAATATATATTTTCCCAAAAAAAAAAGGAAAGGCTAAATGTACCTTAAAGTATCCCTAACAAAATCACTCTCTATGAAATTTGGTATACGAATTACCGAATTATGGAGATAATCGAACTTAAAATGTTATCTCTCTATTAAGTGATGAAATTTTTTGCGATCGTACCTGGTCAAACATTTTGGCAATCACCCTAGTGACAACAGAGATAAATCTACAAAGCAATAGAGCGATACGGTCTGGCGTTTTGATACTGTTCGCAGGCATAATATTAACGCCGTGCAAAATATAAGCAAAAAGTTTTCAAAAAATTATCGAAGGCCATCGAGCCCCCGGTATGCTGTGGAACAGAAATTGGAGTATTACCCAATATACGTACCGGTAGCCTATATGTAGTAGTCAGTCTATAGCCGTATAGGTAACCCGTATGACGGGTCACTACCGAGGAGTGCAGCCGCGGGCTATAGTAGTGACAGCTATATAGTGTAGTAGCGGGCGGTGAGGATATATAGTCAGTGATGATAGGTATGGTATTATAGATTACACTGTATTATAGTAGGTAACAGTAAGTACGGGTAAAGACGGAATTATACCGGTAGACGTACCTACACGCATAATATATAGTGCTAGGGTAAAAGATAGTACTTATATATATATATCACACAGGTGTAGTTACTATGATATAAAATAAATAAATATATGTGTATAAATAGAGGAATAGTATAAGTATGATATAAGCGTGTTAATAAAATAGGATAGGGTTGATTAATGTAGTAGCGTAAGTAAGTAAAGTGATAAATATAGTATGATAGTAGATATATGGTATTATATATGATAGTTAATAGAGTATATATAGTAGTAGCATAGTATAGATAAGAATATAGCGTGAGATAGCGAATGTTATAAATAATATTAGTAATAAGAATCACTTATGCACACGCACACACACACACGGATATGTACATAATTCATAGATTAATACAATCCGCTATTATACACTCAGAAGAACACATTAATGTGCGGGATGTAAGGGTGTATGCGGGAATAGAGGGAAAAAATGATGCGGATATCCGCATATCCGGATGCGGTTATCCGCGATAACTGCGAAGACCACCCTTATGATAATAAATATATATACACATATATATATATATAATATATAAGGGTAAGATGAAATATAGTATATAGTAGTGATTATTAGTAATATATAGTAGTATAGTATAGATAATGAGTACGATAATATAATTATAATAGTATATAGTTATATAGGGTAGTGGGAGTTAGATATGTATACTATAATATACCATATATGAGCGGGTAGACTAGTAGGCGTACTAGTATAATACATACTAGCTAGGGTTAGGCGTAATATATAGTGATAATAGTAGGGTATGAGTATTAATATTATATAAGTATATAGGTAGGATGAAGTTATAGTCAGCTAGTATAAATGAAGGAGGTAAATATACTAGTGGTGATATAGTAGTAAGGTAGTATCGGAGGTAAAGATAAAAATCAAGCTAGTATAGATATAGTAAGATACAGCAGTATAGTGTATTATAAGAGGTTAGATAAGGGTGGTATAGTATTATAGATATGAGGATAGTAGGGTGACGTATAGGTATAGATATACTAAAGGTGGATACTAGTGTAATGTGATAAATACTAAATAATTCATAGGGAATAGTGAGAGGGTAATTATGGATATATAGATATATGGATGTAGTGTCTTCTTGTGTCTATTCCAAAGACGATTACTCAGATTCAAGGGGGTATCATTTATGACATTAACAGAAACAACATTCTCCTTCGTACTTTCTTTCACGACAGGAAGAGAATTTACCCATAAACTGCTTTCATTAGCCTTTTATAGACACTAATTTCTTTGATGATAAAATACTACGTATCACATCTATTTATCGTTTTTCTGTTCATATAGTTAATATATTAACATTATCATTCTTTCTATTTGCTATCAAAGTATATATTGATATTGGTGTTTGTTCTAACACACACCAGTATATACACCAAATTTACGAACTACTCTCACATCTTCATTTACCCCGGATGCCTAATAGAGCATTCAGTTATGGAATGCATGTTTCTCACAAATACTAAAGTCTATTCAACTGAAACTGAAATTTGCTGAGTTTGCTACAAGCGTTCACAAAAACTTAATTTCCGTACAAGCAAAATTGTACATGTTATTCAGGAGCTTAGCCACAAAGCAATGTGAAAATATGTAGTAATAGTAATCCCACGACTGACACAAAAACTAATATTAACTTATCTTGAAGCCCAACCCCGGATATAAACGTTAAACATTAGTAAAAATTAAACAGCGAAGAATGTGACCCGAGAAGCGTAAATATTCACTTTATAAAAAGTAATACAGTTCCCTTGAAAAAAGTTTTCAAACCCCCTAAATCCAATTTATTCATACTTCTCAATGTGAGATAGGTATGATAGAAAAAGAAAGGTACGTGAAATGAATTTTTGAATCTCTGCCCCCATGAAGGTTATATGTCGGAGAAACTGTGTATTCATTAAGAACAGGAGATGAATGTCAACAAGAAAGCAAGATTTACGATGATTTCCGAAATATGCTCTGCGTTAGAGACTCCACACAGATCGATCAAGTTAAGAAGCCATAAATATCAAATCTTCTTTAGACTTTTCCTCACATTTATAAAATTATTATTATTAGTAATTTTAAAGTAAAAAGAAAATATAAGTAGATAATCAGTTATATCATATTATATTAATACAAAAAATTTTCATTCACAATAAATGACGATGGGAGTGATGTTAAATAAAGATATGTGGGGGACTAGGTATTCATGAATATCTATTCTTGTCTCCTCTACATTCAGAAAACTTTTTCTTACAAGATCGTCAAGAGGAGAGAATTTTTTTAAAAGAAAATGCTATGATACAATGTTTATGAATAGCTATTAATGTGCTAAATAGAATATTTTAGTTTACTGTTATTTGAAATAATAATTAGAAAAATTCAAACGTGATGTTAGACTCGTAAAGCTTTAAATTTGATAATTTAATTATCCCTGGTATATGTGATCTTTATATTTATATTTCTTTATAGTTTTCTCATTAATGTTTTAATAAATAAATTTTATATTTTATATTATAATTATTAATATATATATATAATAAATTATGAATATATATAATATATATTTATATATTATAATATATATATTAATAATATATATATTTATATATATATCATATTATATATAATATATATTATATATATATAAATATATCTATATGATAATAATATTATATATATATATATATTATATATTATATAATAATATAATATATAATATATATATATTAAATCATCTCCAACCGCAGAATCTCAGGACCCAGCGAAATGTAAAAAACTCCAGAACTCGTTTTAATGGAATTATATAATTAATCAGGTCTTTTTTGACATCATTAAGATTTTGGGCCGGGTTAAAAGTAAATTGGATGAAGTTAGATGGATGGGCACTTCTGCATTTAAATCTTCTACGGTGACTGAAGTTTTAAGCATCTATTTAGTCTTAATTTCTCTATGTCAATCATAATTGGAAACCTCTATTACACCTTTAATTTCCATCGGAAGTCGCCCAGTTATCTTTCCGCTGCAGCTGTAAGTCTTAAATATTCGGGTACGATGGATACTGGCGGGTCAGGCGATGGCGGGCTTGCAAAGGTATTTATCATATTATATATATAGTATATAATATATTATATATATATATATATATAATATATATATATATATTTATATATATATATATAATTATATATACTATATATATTACCTTAAAATGTATTTAACTTCTTCTATGTTTGAGGTTTAAATAGCCATCTCCCAGCAACCTCGTTTAGGTTTTCTGCATGTGGTCTTTGGAGTTCGATGGATTCATTTCTAAGATCTCATATTCTGGGCAGATACAGATGAAAGTGTATCAAGTTCTCTCTTCAACTCTACAGGTATGTCACAGTAATTTCGCCAGTATTGAGA
>JABUQX010058866.1:42500-51052 GCA_015478945.1 Trachelipus rathkii | reverse complement strand
TCGTTAACAACTCTTTTAAGATTTATCAATAATATATTGAAATATTTGGAATTAGTAGAAATGTACTTTTGAGTTCTATATAATTTGTAATTAGGAGTGAATTTCAAGAAATAGAAGCAATTTTAGATGTTATAATATATTGATACAATTTTCAACTTAATGAATTAGTTTAGTATATTTACTGAAGATAAACAATATTGAATTTCATTAAATACGGTCAGATAGATCAAGGTATCTCAGAATAAGCTCTAGATAAATATTAGAATGAATTAATCAGAAAGTGATTAACAAGGCATTCAATGAAATACACCATTATTTAAGTTATTGTTTTTCAAAATAACGAAAATTAATATATAATATGTTAAAACATATTCAATCTTTAGGATTTTTTTCAAGTAATTTCAATGTTGAATATTTTAGATATATGATAATAAAATCGTTGACATTGTTTAATGAGTGTTAGTAATGTTGTTATTGGGGTAAATATATTTAGTGGAAAAACAGCCGGCGTCAATTTGAATGAATATACGATAGTTTTTCACATCGGGTCATCGCAAATTTGCGATTATTGAACAATTCTTAAAGAATTATGAATATAAAACTAAGTAGATTAAATAATAATAATAAAGAAATAAAATATATATATATATAATATATATATAATATGAATATTAGTATATTATTATATATATATATATATATTACATATAATGATGTATATATTATAATATATATAATAATATATATACACGCAGTTGGTGTAAATATGCTATGCATTCTGTGCCTAATGTTCAGAACTTTCTCGGTTGCGATCATGCATACACTCATTCTCTGAGACAACAATCAAAGCTACACATACTTATATGCAACACGCCTCTTCTGACAACATCTTGAGCAGATCATTCCCTACTCCTATCCATGACTAGGAGAAGAAATCCCACGATTCGGTATGTCCTTGCGTGGTGTGGAAGCACCTATACAGGGACGTGTGGTCAGTTTAGGTTGCGCTTGCCTAACTGGCCACTTATCTTTTGCCAGGAATGCTAATGCATCGTGCTCGAGAAGTCTGATCTACGGTAAGCGCCTTACGCTATCCTATGAATGTATTGGATCAGTATATTACTTAGAATATGTCAGTAGGAGAAATTTTGAGAAGATGTAGGAGATAGGTGATAGGATTATGTTAAAGGGTGAATTTGATTTGACTCGCTTTACTGGAAAAAGATTGAAGGAATCGGTGAATGATGGGTGGGTGTTGGTGACATGTGTTGTGTTGTGTGGATAGGAAGAAGGAGGGAAGGAAGTGATTTTGCATCTGATGATGATATGTGTTTGAGAAAGGTCAAAGATATTGTGGTTGCGACTATTGATCCATTGAGGTAAGTTGAAGAGAGGTACGGAAATTTATGGATATCCGAATGATTGTTTTAATGGTAGCGAAAGGATTTCAGGTTCATTTTGCTCAATATGCTGCCCATCAACTGATTTTTTTATAGTTGTCGCATCCAACACTGGCCGGGAAAGCGCCTTATCAGAGAGGGTAGTGTATCCAATAGAGTTCAGTCCTTGGCAAGATTTATGCATATGAGCAAGACGGTCTAGGTTTTAGTGAGGAGATTTAATTCAGTAGGAATACAGAGATGAAGAGAAATCTACGAACAGAGGGGTGGGAAAGGAAGGGGAAGTCACCAGAGCAACGTAGCATCTAGTTGAGTACCATGTAATCACAATGCCCCGTGCGTCTCAGATACACAACCTTGTGCTTATACAAGTGGGGCTTCGTAAGGATGTGGTGACCGGTGATTAAGATCTCGCTCGAGACACTGCGATGCCGTGTAACCTAATAGTAGTAGATTATAAGCAGCAGGACATTCGACTTCTCAGATAGAGGGTCATAGAACTGGAAATACAAAGAACAGTTAATAGTCTAGTCTTTGTTTGGCTTATGTGACTCGACCGCTGGCCAAATCAGGGGAAATCTAGAGCCTCTCCCCAGAA
Organism: Trachelipus rathkii; assembly: GCA_015478945.1. Classification (NCBI taxonomy): domain Eukaryota; kingdom Metazoa; phylum Arthropoda; class Malacostraca; order Isopoda; family Trachelipodidae; genus Trachelipus; species Trachelipus rathkii. The sequence goes on along the minus strand of JABUQX010058866.1, from coordinate 49,054 downwards.
TATGAGAACTGTACTTACAGTAGGCGATTGAGACCTTGTATAGCGCAGCATAACTGGAGAAAGGAGGAAGCCAGTCAAATGTAACTGGTCAGTCTTTGAGGCCGGCCTAGCGTAACGTTGTGATGTAGGTTTATCAAGATTGTTTTTTGTTCGTAGGCCAAGGATTTTTAATTAATTGTCATACTAGATGACGACAGAATCAGTCGAAAAGGAGAGGACAGGAAAGTAATGGATTGTGGAGAATGGAGATTTGTAAAGTTGGTCTTTTTTAAAGAATGAAATTTCACAAAGCTTAGTTCTAGTTCATATGAAAAATGCAAAAATAGAAGATTAAACGAGAGGTCATCTAGTAATGATAAGAAATGGAGGTAGAAATTGATATGAAGATTGAAGATGAAGGTCGATGCCGTGTTTTGAATAGTGGTGGTAATTATGAGTTAGAGTTGCGGTATAATTATCAGTGTATGACAAGTATGGAATAAGTAGGGTAGACAGACCGTAAGGAACATCATTATTTGACTAGAAAAAGTAAAAGAAGTACGCCCCATAACAAAGCTGATTTGATGGAGTTGTAAAGAAATGCAGACATAGAGTAACGTTCCAAGAGAAGGGTAAACGCAAAGTGGATGCTTGAGAGACCGTGACGCCCATCAAAGGTCTGGTGTAATGCTTTGGATATTGTCAAGGAGCTCACCCTCACTCAAGTCTCCTCGTAGTTCCTTAGAGCGAAAAAACCATAATTCGGTTGATTGATAGGAAAAATGTAATATCGCGAGTAGACCTCCGTACAACGTAGAGGCCGACTGCTGAGTCGAATGAGGTTTCACAGATGTCCTTAGAAGAGTGAGTGAGAGGTCGTCAGAAGACTCGTTACGATGAGAATAACAAGTGAAAGCTAGCAGGCGATTATTTAGAGAGGATAGGCAAGGAGCTTCCTTTTTTTACGATTAGGGTTGGACATTGTTGAGAGTTTCAAACTTGAGGGAAAGTGCGTAGTATGATTGGGACATAGAGAATATAATTGAGCGAGGGGCCGAAGAGATTATAGCCTTTTCAGTTGGAGAAGTTAAGCACTACAATGATCAGATCGAAAAGAGGAGGAAAGGCAGATTTTACGAATGCAGAGATGAAGTTTGTCTAGTAGACTAAAGGAGTTAGCTGGCAAACTTGCCTTATTATGAAATGCTCCTGCTTTTGCTCGTCTAATGAGTTGTCGCTACAACTGATTTTCTAGCTTGAATATGGTAAATATATCGAGAGTGATTAGGAAGAAGACTTGAATGTTATTCCATCTCCGATAGGCTTGAGCGGTTCTCTACACTGAATGCCAGAGATATTATATTGTTAAACACAAAGTTAGTAGTGAAAGGAAAGTTAGTTTTTGAATTGAATGAGGAAAGGAAAATTAGCTGAAGAAGGAATGAACATTGTCTCAATGGCCTATCGGAACATCGAATTACCGCTCCTTCGCTTGAGTCTTTTAATCTTTATAGCCACTGTCATTAGCGCCTTTGAGGTAGGCAATATTGTTATCGATCTGCAAACTTGGAACCTTCAGTTAAGTCTGTTTCTATATTTATCCATGGATGAGATACAGCACTTGACCTGAGAATCATAGTCGAATCAGGCAATATGAGTCTCCTCATGTTCCATTAATATAATACTTTTCATTTTAATTGATTAAATATTATTATTATTGGTATTATATTATTTATTATTATAGTAATTTTATTTTATTATTTTTATATCGGATTATTATTAATTATATTAATTATTATTATTTATTATTATTTTATTATTATATTTATGAAGGACTTAAAGGAATCAAGAATTTTTTTATGTATAGGCTAATAAATATTTGTCAAGTAGTTAATAGCCTTGACCCCGCCGGTCTGCTCCTTTATATATATATGTATAACTATTTGGTAAAAGTATATTTTATTTATATAATATATTAGTTATGTTAATATTATGAAGATTATTAATAATATTTAATATAGATAGGTAATATTATTATATGTTATAGTTAGAATGAGGGAGTTATCAGGATGGAATCAACTCGTAGGGCTATGCTAGTGCTGAAAAGAATAAAAAGTGAGTAATGACGTATAGAGAGTGTGTGTTGTGAAGAAAGGGGTAAATAGAGAATAATATGCTAAGAGTAATGTTGAGATGGTTGGCATTGTGGAAGGATTAAATGAATGCCGTTTTTGTTAATGCGATGTTAGGTGGACATGTGTGTGTGGGTACGACGGACTTGGAAGCAGAGAGAGTCGGAATTGAGTCGGTGAACGAATGCTGAAGGATGAGAAATAGTGAGGTTTGCAGGGCAAATATAAAGGTGTATGATAGGTAGAGAATGGCGGGTGGTTTGTATGGGGCATGTTTTGGCCCCCGGGCCAGGGATGGACCTTACATTGAATTTACCCAATAGTGAGTCTCGTCGCGGTCATGATGGCCTAGGGTGTGATTTCTGTTGCGGATGAGGCTATTCACTATATTAATGGGAGCGAAGTGGCGGTAAGGCTGGGGTGTTCTTTTGATGTTGTCAGGGGGGGGGGGGGGGGGGGGGGGGGGGGGGGGGTGGGGGGGGGTGTCTTCTGTAGATGGGAGATTTCGATAGCTTGTACAGACCCTACCCCAATCTGGGGCAAAGAGGAAGGTGATAAAGAAAGAAAGAAAGAATTTATATTATAAGAGTATTTATTATATATATTATGTATAATATTATATTATTTAATATATATTAAAGCTAGTTTTTATATTATATATATAGTTATAAATAATAATTATATATTATATCCAGGTTGGGGTTATAAGTAGCATTTTTTCTAAGTTACATAGTAAGTGTAGTACTGGTCTATGAATGTCAGTTGTACAGCGACTCTAGAATATTGTTTAAGTAAAGTGAAATGGTTCGAAGTACAAGTATTAATGAAATTGCATATATTATATATACTAGTTAATAATATCATAGTATATTATTGATATTATATTATATATATATATATATATATATACTATATATATATATGTATATATCATAATAGTATAGTTATATATATATTATATGAGGGCGATGCCCGAGATTTCGGTTAGCTATGCGGTTACGCTATTGCGGCAAAATCCAGTATTAGTTCGGTGAATTCGCTGGTCTTTTTTGCTCGAAACTAATGCGGCCGAAATTTGAGGCCTTATTAAACAAAATTAAGTCAACATACAGGGAAGAGTTTATTCTAATTTTAAACTTGAATGTTTAAAACTCGTCTGATACCGAATGAGGATACGAAAATTAAACTTAAAGGGTGCGCGTTGACTTAATTCCGTTTGTTCTTTAAAGTGACTTTTTCCTTTCAAAATAAAAAAAATAGAAAAAAACACAATAAGAAATCATTTAGTGATTACGTGGATAATGATGCCAAACATGGTAGGCTGGTATAAGGGAAAGTGTTGCTATCAATTTCATGTTTATTCACTGTTGCAATTATGCATTCACGTTCATTAATTTGTCAAGTCTGTTAAAGATATGTTATTTACTTGCAGAAGCAATCCTCTCATTTTCACATAGCAACGGCAGCTGTCAGTTACAATTACAGATGGCGCTGGAATGTCAAACGCATAAATTAGTTCAAGACTTTCTACATGCGGAACAGATTTTGATATTACTTAAAAAGATTGTTGAACAAAAAGTTCCCTATTCATATACGCTGCTGAATGCAATCAGAAAATGTTCGACTGATTTTCAGTGCAAATGTTTTTCCATTACTAGCATTTTGACAATACTAAAACAATCAAATTAAACGTGAAGTAACAGTTGCCCAAGTGATCCCATTTTAGCATATATTTATTTTAATAATGCAATTAAATGCAGTTCAGGTATATACTAAAATTCAAAGATGGATCTTAAGCATATAGCTACACATTTTATAAGTCAATATGTAATAAATCTTTGTGTAGCTACTTTCTTTGATCTGCGATTCAAGCTAATTTTTCAAACATGAATCAGATGAATGGGTAGAAAATATGGCTTGAGGCTGGAAAGAAACTGCATGAAATTAGCTTCCAGACTCTTCGCTGTTAATGATGATTTATACGTGTTGGGGTAAGTGAAATCTATTAGGTTCCATTGTCACGCATTTTTAATGTATTTTTTAAAGAAATTGGCATCAAAATCGTATACGAAAAAGTGAGGTGGAAAAAAGAAAAGTCCCATTTTCTACGATGTGATATTGACATAAAGTAAAAGGCTACATGCCGAATTACATCAAGAAATAAGCAAATATAATTTACCTAACTTGCCATGAGAGACAATGATGATCCTCTAATTGGATGGATAACAAAAGACCTGAAAATAGTTATGAATCTTAAAAACTAGAGTTTAAATACCTTTCAGCTCCACGGCATCAGTCCATAAGTGAGAAGAATATTTAGAAGGAAGAATATTATATAGCCATTCAAGAATCCGTTTGATTCCCTTGAAAATGGACGAACTTGCTTAATGTCGTGTCTTTTAAATAGTGGTGTTTCAAAAAGGTTTAATTTCTTTATCTCCTGACTTTTTTTAACTTTTCATTAATTATTTTTACAGTAGCTGTTCCAACCCTTACCATTCCTCTGCTTATAAATACCCTCCATTCTTCTACCCATTCTTTACTTGTTTTTACTATTTCTTCTGCTTTTTTGCCACAGAGTTTTACGTGCGATTTAAAAATGCATGGTTTTGGCATATACTGCATTGTGAGTATTGGTGTTAACACGAGGATTTGTAAAATTTTAATGATTTTACTTTTTTTAGAGAGTATATCACTTTATTTAATATACTAATATACTAATATATCTGGTTATTTGTGTTCTATAACTCGTCTGTCTATAGTATATTATATATTATATGTTATATATATATATATATGATTATATATATTTATATTATTATATTTATATAATATATTATAATATTTATATATTAGTTATAATATTATATATATATTATATTATATATATATATATATATTATTAAATATACTATATAATAAATATATATATTATATATATATAATAATATATATATATATATATATGTATAATTAATATTTACTATATTGTAGTATATATATATATAATATGATTATTATTATTATATAAATAGATTAGTGTTATATATATATAGTAATATATAAAATATATATATATGTGCTAACCGTAATTATAATAAATATATATATATATTATATATTATCCTAATGTAATAAATAATATATATATATATATATTATATTATATTATATATAATTTAATATATATATATAAATCTTTACATCTTTGTAGAGAGCATAAAGTATAGATTATCATTGTGATATAATTATATATATATATTGATTATATGAAGTGAGAGAAACAAATCGCAAGATTATTGAATCGAATGTTTGGTAGATTATATTATATCTATAATAGCAACATATGATAGAATAGAGTGAATATGGACGCAATTGAATGTAATAGAGAGGAAGATTGAGGTTAGGTTAATGTAGACATACCTATGAGTAGTACTTTTCTCTTCGTAGAGCATTCTACTGTGCATTGCGTCTATATCCTCAGCAAGCTCAAGCAATGAGCGGTGCCACTCATATTTGATATCCCACGTTGGAACGTCCTTCCCATGAACTTTGATGCTTGAATTGGAAGCGTTCTCACCCTGCCCTCATCAATAATCTGCCTGGTTTATTCGGCAATTTGTTTTGTAGAATGTAAGTAGGTGCACTTTATACTCATCTTCTACTCCATTGAGAATGAAACTGTCTAGCTTCCTTAGCATTTAAGTGGTTCTACTCGGCCTTCTGTTCCCCGAAAATTCTGTTGCTACTGTCTGAAAAAGAATCGTCACGCTCTTGCCTTAACACAGTCATTTGTTTTAATGCAAAGGCACGATCACGGAGGAGTGCCGGTATTTGTGGGCCATCAGATATCCCAGCTTTTTTTCTTCTCGTCAGTCAGATCAGGAAACGTTGAGCTAAAATACGAAGCATTCACCATCATCTGGTCCCGGCCTATCAAAACTGTTTCAACAAGCAAGTTTTTATGGTAGTGATGGTAAGCATGTTGCCTTTCTGTTGCCTTCCTCACCGTACATGTTCTGTCCCTGGCGTAAGGTTTCCCGTCGGTGGCCATTCCTTTTGGTCCATAGTGATCCTTTCCACCGGCTTTTTTCCATAGCCCGAGGAACAGTTATATTGGTGAACGCTTGCTGCGATGCAAAATGTTTCTGCCTATTAGAGTCGACGCAATATTTACCACATACTCAATATTGTAACCTCTCAAACTGTACTTGAATTTTTGCATACTCCTGCTCTCTCATCCGTCCGAGTTACCTATCTGGAACCTGAAGCATACTGTGTGCCTGTGTGACAACACAACTCACTTTAAAGGCTGCTCTTGGAAGTGTAAACTAAACTGTCGCCCCCACCACTGCCTGTTACTGGAGTCCAACGCGAGTAAGTAGGCGCACTTCACGCAATAACAGTTACAGGATCTGACGGCAAGATGCTCTCGCAGCCTTG
>JABUQX010058866.1:0-37500 GCA_015478945.1 Trachelipus rathkii | reverse complement strand
GAGAGAGAGAGAGAGAGAGAGAGAGAGAGAGAGAGAGAGAGACTCTTTACCCAGATTGGTTTTCTATTTTACCACTCCAACAAATTACATTTAAGTATACAAAGCTGATTGTGGTGACTTAGAATATGAAAAGACTAATAACATAAAAGAATTTTCAACTGTTTTATTTCTTCAAATCAGTTTTGCGCCTGAAGAAGAATTTGTTACTTTGAGATGTAGATGAACCTTGTTCATTAAGTCTACTGAAATGAACAAATGTAAAAAAGAAATATCAAGAGATTCTTTGGATAAAATATAACTCTAATAAAAGATATTACTATTACTATTGAATAATTCCACGGGAAGTAAACGTCTCATTTATAAAGCGAAACACAAAAACACCACCACCACCACCAATAACAACAAAAACAACAACAGCAACAACAACAACAACAACAACAACAACAACAACAACAACAACAACAACAACAACATTATTCTTTTTACCATCTAACTTTATTTTGAAATTTTATATTGGGATATGCAATGAACTCTTTTATAGATGAACCAATAATAAATAAAGTTGTATTATTTTAAATCTTTATTACTGCCACAAAAGACCGAAAGAAGAAAGCACTTTGATATTCAGGTATAATTATCCAAGCATATAATAATGTCTGTGTGTTTGTGTAAGTTTCTTTTTAAATAAAGAAATCCTCGTCCACGAGAAGTTCTTTAAGTCCTTCTTCAAAAGGTCAAAAAGAGACTTGAAATTGTGACGTCAGAAAAAGTTTGTGATGTTTTCCATTGAAATTTTGGTCTTCAATTTCTGCAACAAAGTTTGGAAGAAGAATCTTCTAAATTTCGACCAATCAGAGAAGAGAACTGGTGTCCTTCGTCAGCCAATCACAAATGAGAATTATTTTGCAATTCTGTGACGTCACACAAAGTTTGGATAACTTAGCTTTGTGTTTTGGAGAATCAATTTCTGCAATAACCGTCCAAATGACTAGTTTTTGTATTTATGGTCCCGAATCATTTCATTTTATATATATATATTTTATTATATATATTTATATATATTATTATATATATAATATATATATATATATATATATATATATATATATATATATATATATATATATATATATATATATATATATATATATAATAGATATATTTATATATAATATTATATATATATATATATATATAAATTATATATATATACTATATATATATATATATATATATATATAATATATATAGATATATATATATATTAATATATATATAGATATATATATATATAGTATATATATATATATATAATTATATAATATATATATATATATTATATATATATAATATATATAATTCTATTGTGAAATGTTTTACATTTTGCCATTTTTCAACTTTCTGAAAAAAATTTCCATTACTATTTGAAAATATTCTTAATGGTTTAGACGAAAAGTGTTTTTAAACGTCGCAGGATCAAATTGTCACCACAGACAAAGTTGTCATTGATTTTAAACGATGTCCTTATTGCCAAAGTCCAAAGTTGACAATTTTTAAACTTGGCAACTGATCAAGTATATTTATTGATGTATTTTTGTGTTTACCTGCTATTATGTGTCAAGTTTTCAATACAATTTCTCATCCATTTACATTTAATCCAAAAGAGATAAATTTTATCTAACTTTGTTTATTCTTCTATTAAATAAATAAAGCGATTATAAAAATAGAAAATTGATTGCGTTGACTTCATGGTAATGAAAATGTTCAGAATTGAAGAAATATCATTAATATTTTTATCATTTCTTTACAGTTTTAGTCAAAATAGTGTTCAGTTTTATGGGTAGATAAACCTTATTGTTTAAATCTCCTGAAAGAAGAAACACAGAAAATATTATAAAAATATTAAAATTTATTTGGCCTTAAAATATCAATTTATAAACTATTCTTTATCTCAATATTTTAAAAAGTATTGGTGAAATGAGCCTCAAATATTAAGTAATTCTTAAGGTAAAATATAAACTTCTAAAATAAAAAATTTTATATGAAAATCTAAAATATCATTCACCAAAAAAAAATGTATATGAGGAAAGAAGAAGAAGAGAGAAGAAAAGAAGAAGAGAGAAAAAAAGAAAAAAAAAAAAAAAAAATTCACAAAGCCCTTAAATCTTTAACGGTTAAGGAAGGATATAAAGTTAAAAAAAGAAGCAGTGAATTAAAAACAAAAAAAAGAAAAAAAATAAAAAGCAGTTAAATAAATAATATTAACGCTTTTAATATTATATATAATATCAAAAAAAAAAATTTAAAAAAAAATATAATAAAAAAAAATCAAAAAATAAAAAGTAAACATAAAAACAAAATTAAGAAATTTTGTACTAACCTTAAATAGCCATTCACAGTTCTAAGTAGAAAAGGAATTTTTCTCTATAAAGTTCCTCTTATAGGTTAACCGAACTATTGAGCCTAGCAGAGGAAGTGGGACATGAGAAGAAGACTGATCGTACATTGTAAAAAGGGAAAAGTACGAGATGAATTGCGGAAGAAAGACTCAGCACAGCAACATCAAATGTCAAAGAAAAAAAGAAGAAAGAAAGAAGAAGAAAGAGAGAGCAGTAGAGAAGAAAGTAAGAAGAGAAGAAGAAAGAAGTAAGAGAAAGAGAAAAAAGGAAGAAAAAGAGAAAGAAAGAGAGAGAAGGAAGAAAAGAAAAGAGAAGAGAAAAAGAAGTAGAGTATAATTTTATCAATAGAAAAAGAAAGAATAAGAGAAGGAGAACGTAGAACTAAAGAAATCCAAATCAGCAAAATAAAAGAAGACAGAAGATTAGAAAAAGAAGAATAGAGGGAATAGAAGAAGACAGAAGAAGAAAGAAAGATTGCAATAAAGAGAAGAAAGAGGAAGATTCGCCCAAAACAGAATCAGGAAGGAATTGACCTCGGTAAACATTTTGAAGAAAGAGAAGAAGAGAAGACAGAATTCTTAGTTGAAAATAAAATTTTCCGCAAAGAGCAAATATATAGGAGAGCACTAAATAAAATAGACTTTATTTTCATATCCTTACAAATTAAATAACAGCAATCATTCTGTAGTTGAAAACTCCAGCCAAGAAATTCATGGTATCCCAATACTCTCATTAATCCGATACCAGACCACGTATCATCAATAATATAGGATTAAAAATAAAAATTTATACGAGATAAATGTTGAGGGGTATTATAAGAAAAATTATTTTTGTTTTTAATCTTTTGATTCTTTCTTTGGTGCAACTATTACATTTCCTCATCTTCTTCTTTACTCGCCGTCTTGATGTACACGCTGTTCGATTTTGTTGTTGTTCGCATGGTTGTTGTTGTTGTGTTGTCTGCATGTGTGTATGTGTTTGTTGTTGTTTTCTATTTTCGTTTTCCTTTTCTCATTCTTCGTGTTCCCGCTTAATCATCTTGTGTATTTCTACCAAATCCGAGTTCCACCCTCATCATTATCTGTTACTGGCTCTTCTCTTGTGTTTTGTCCGTTTTCCCTTTTTCATGTTTTTTTGCCTTGTCAATATTTATATTATCATATATTATTATTATTATTATTAATTGATTATTCAGTATATATATATTCATAATTATTATTATTATTATTTATATTATTTATTATTATTATTCCTTATCTAAATTAAATTATTAATTCATTTATTTATTTATTATTATTTTATAATATATTGTACTTTATTTATTAATATATTATTCTTTTATTATTATTTATTATCGATTTTATTATTATTAACCTACAATTCTTTATTTATTCTCATCAAAAAGTTTAAGGATCTTTTTTTTTTGAAATGAACCAATAAATATAGCCACTGTTTTCTGCTCCGCTATGTTAAAATTTGATCGCTAATTTTTAGATAAGAATAATTTAGCACCTTGCGAGCATTTTATCTGCACGAACTGCGCGCGCACTACTGAGAGAAAGACGGTTTGGCTAGCAGCTTTTTGCAATGAGCAGAAAGCGTGTTCTATATATTTTACTCGGTATATATCCCTATAATATGTCCGCCTTCTGATGAAAATAAATTAAAGTAGTAAAGCAAAGATATCATATATCAAAAATAATACATCCAAGTTCACCATGAGAATTAGATCGCTAGATGATAGAAGACAATCCGACGTTGTTCGGGTGAACAAAAAAGAAGCGTCCTTATCCAGATGGCGTCTAATGATGTCGACCTCTGTAATATACATCAGCGATAGTGACGCGTAATCAAGAGACTTATTGAAAGAAAGTGTTATCGGACCACGTGAATGAACGTAGTCACTTCTGTTTATTTGAGCATGATATAAAAAATTTCGGATCGAAATGCTTAGGAAACGGAAACATTCGATCTCTGAGTGCGATCTTGCACTCAAATCATAGACACACCATCAAGAGTTTCGCGCGGTGAAATAAGCGAGCGACACTCCTTCCATTTATTAGTTTCAGCGACAAAATAATACAAAAATTATCTTACAAGAGATACTGTCTATTACGACGAAGTCACAGTGTACGATGCACCCGTTCAGGCGCACGTAGTTACTGGCACGAGCGGAGGAACCGACGTGTTTGTCGAAATGGAAGACAGATATATCAACTCTCACACGTGACAAAAATTTATATCTGAGGAGAATGAACAGTCTCCACGAAATCAGAGAAACTCGAAACGCGGTATCGATTTCACGTTTTATTCGGAATTTCTGAACGACCCCGAAGATATCGGTATCCTCATCGCGTCGTATGCACACGACCTCTTCGCGATTAAAGGGGTAAACCGCATCACGCATAAATTCTTACTAGGAAATCATATCGTTCCGGGCGTCGGTCTCTTTATACGGCCCGATTTAGAGAGCTTCGTCGATTTGAAATTGAAACAGGGCCCCATCGAGACTCCCGAAAAATGGATGTATATAATCGCTAATGACGAAATTGGGATCCTAAGCGAGTTACGCGAGATGAAGCACGGCGACTTCTACGACTGGAGGCGACTCGCGAATAATTCCTCCACCGACTACGAGAGCTTTAGAAGACTCCTGGAAAATAATCGACTGGAGATCCAAAACGTGAAAGAAATTCAAGTACGTCGCGAATTTCCGGTCGGGGTTTTTTTCAAAACAACTTACGACGCTCAAGGGCCTCTCATGTGTCATTTTTTTAAAAACCGGAAACTCAAACCCCTGTACGATCGAGAGCTACCCATCCCCGAAGACAAACTAAAAGGAATAATAAAAGACACCGATGGTCATAACAACTCGAGCTTTTATAAAACTTTACTCGCTAAGCAACAACTTTTGCGCCATTAAACTCCTCTTCCTTCGTTCAAGGAAATTTGATCTTTTTTAATTTTTTAGCTCATTTATTCGCATTTGTGTTTAATTTTTTAATTTCAAATTTTATTAACGGTTAATTTTTTTATTTATATACGCAATAAAAATATAATAAATTCGTTTTCATTTTTTTTTTCAACATAATGAGTTTTTGTAAAATAAAAATATTTTCGAAAAAATGAAAGCGACAATTTTTTTTCCGTTTCAAATTTACGATAATCGTTCCAGAAGAACGATCGATCGATCAATCAACCTCTAGTCCATCGACCAGAGGCGTTTATTATTAAAAAAAAGAGAGAAGAAAGAAATGAGACCGCTGTGCAATGTAAATTGTCGACTCGATTGTCGGGCAACCGTTTCGTCTAATTTGGTTCGAGAAAATTTTGAAGCTTATCGGAAAATCGAGGATGAATCGCAACGCCGAGAATTTATCGCGTCGCGTATTTCTCCAAATTTCTCAAACTTCGCGAGAAAAAGCATCGGCGGTAGGAAAAGAACATTATTGACCACCACCGGCGAAAACGACGACGACGAAGACTCGTTTTACCTCGACGTGGCCCGTAATAAGAAGGTTCGGGTTTGCGAGAACTATTTTAAGAGAGCGTATAAAATCACCGATAGACCCATACAGGTCACCATCGAAAATAAAAAAAAGGAAAGAAATCTACAAATTAAAAAAATGTACGAAAATATAAAAAATTTCAAAAATGATAGTAAATACGATAGGTGTCCCGCGTGCGACGCGTTTTTCATATACGGTCAAAAAGATTTGAAAGCTTATAAAAAATTATATCGTTGGCACGTAAGCGATACACGTTCGTTATAAAAAATGAGGAAAATGGAGGAGGAAAAGGCAAAACCGAATTCGATCGTCGCGCGCTCGCGATTGCATAAGACGATCGTGTTCTCTACGGCGGACAACTCATCCTCGAATTTCGTACGTAGTTCCTTAACAATACTTGCTAAAATTATTATTAAATACATTATTAAGATCGGGAGAATTCGACACATTTTCCTAAATTACTCGATTTTAAAATTCGAACAAAATATAAAAAACATATCAAATCGACAAAGAGCGCATCTCCCGCGTGTAACACTCGGCGATAAATATAAAAATGGGTAATAATAAACAAATTTTTCGAATCTTTATTGTTACTGTTGAAAAAAGGAATATACGATTAAAAATAAAAAAAAAATTCTAGCTCATCTTCCTCCGAATCGTGGTACGCGCCCAAAAATGACCCATCCGTATTTTGGTGTAAATGAAATGGATTTCTCAAAAAACATGAACCACGAAGAGACCGCTATTATATATTTATAAAGTTTTTGAAATCGCGAAAATAAAAAAGAAAAAAGAAGTAATTATATTGGCGGTTAACTGTGCATTCGGTGTTGAAAATAATTTATCAATTAAGCACATTAATTTTGGTTTTTGCAGATGTTTTTCTCTTTCTTCGCTAGGCAAGAAACCTTCACATTTTTGGGATAAATTTAATATTTTTCTTAGGATGAAAATTACTAAAAGTAGATACAAATGAAGAAATCATTACATGAGTTCAATTTCAATATATACGGTGATGGGAGAAAAATATCGCGTTCTATCTCTATCTCTCTCCTCTCGTGTGACCGAAAAGATTATTTCAAGAAAAACTCGTCAATCATATTTTCCTTAGGGTGGTCTAGGATACGAATTTGCATTTATTTCTTCATACGAAGCATAATATTTGTTAAAACTCTACCTATCTCTAGTTCGCTAACGAAAAACGGAGAACGTGTTCGGATTTCGATAACCTTTCCGTTCCGTTCACCTTTCTTCGCCATACAGATTATATTATAATAGTCGCGATCAAAAGAAGGGGGTGGGTCGAGCTTTTGGTCGGGCCTCCTCCCTCACTCCTTCTCTTATTCGTCGCATTGCCAGACCGTACCATCATTAGGGCGAACGAGAAGTAAAATCGAAAAGAGTCAACAAACGAAAAAAGCGCATCAATCGATACCGTTATTAAGCACAAACGTTTTTGTAAGCAACTTCAATAGCCAAATCGATGATCTATATAACCTTTTGCTAAATTGCACATTAATGATAAAGACGAGCCGATGAAGACAGAAGATTCTAATTCAAATATTCAGTGTGTAAGTATATGTATTAATTCAAATATGACCGAAAAAAGTACAAAGTTCAATAGCTAAATCGATGATCTATGTAACCTTTTTGCTAATATAAATTAGCACAAAATTCGAAAAATCCAAGAACATTTTTTTGACGTTCTGAAAAATGTCACTTGAAAAAATCACTAACGATATGCGAAAACGTTTAACAAATGAAGAATACAAACCTCAATAGCCAAATCAATGATCTATGTAAGCTTTTTGCTAATATAAATTATCACCAAATTCGAAAAATCCAAGAAATTTTTTTTGACGTTCTGAAAAAATGTCACCCGAAAAAATCACTAACGATATGAGAAAATGTTTCATACGAAGCATGATATTTGTTAAAACTCTACCTATCTCTAGTTCGCTAACGAAAAACGGAGAACGTGTTCGGATTTCGATAACCTTTCCGTTCCGTTCACCTTTCTTCGCCATACAGATTATATTATAATAGTCGCGATCAAAAGAAGGGGATGGGTCGAGCTTTTGGTCGGGCCTTCTCCCTCACTCCTTCTTTTATTCGTCGCATTGCCAGACCGTACCATCATTAGGGCGAACGAGAAGTAAAATCGAAAAGAGTCAACAAACGAAAAAAGCGCATCAATCGATACCGTTATTAGGCACAAACGTTTCTTTAAGCCTCTTCAATAGCCAAATTGATGATCTATGTAACCTTTTGCTAAATTGCACATTAATGATAAAGACGAGCCAATGAAGACAGAAGATTCGGATTTAAATATTCAGTGTGTATGTATATGTATTAATCCAAATATGACCAAGAAAAGTACAAAGTTCAATAGCTAAATCGATGATCTATGTAACCTTTTTGCCAATATAAATTAGCATAAAATTTAAAAATTCCCTAAAAAAATTTGGCGCTCTGAAAAATGTCATCCAAGAAAAATCACTAACGATATATGGAATATATCCAGGTATGAATGAGAAGAATACAACCCTTAATAGCCAAATCAATGATCTATGTAAGCTTTTTGCTAATATAAATTATCACCAAATTCGAAAAATCCAAGAAATTTTTTTTGACGTTCTGAAAAATATCACCCGAAAAAATCACTAACGATGTGAGAAAATATTTAACAAATAACTGCTTGTGCGATCGCCGCGTGATATTAAGTAATTTCTTCTTCTTTTTGGGAGCAGCCGTTGATAAAAATTGACAACGAATAATCGACGGCCGGAGAAGAGGAAAATTTTTTTCGCGCTTTCTCATCGTGTCAACGACGATGGGCGATAAACTTTTTAAATGAAATTTTGTAAGCGTGGCCTACTTTCTTTGCGTTTCGATAACAATTGCGATATTTTTTTTTTGAAAAAAAAGTGTAAACAAAAGTAAATGAATAAAATTGTTTTCAAAAAATATATTTATTATTAATTTTTTTTTCACCCAAAAATCTAAGTAACGATGACGGTAATAATAAAACCTCGATACGTCGCTAAATTAATGGTAAAAATAAACAAACAAAAATTATTCGACGCGAATATTATTCGAGACGATGATGAAACGTAAATTAAACGATAATTTTTTTAAAAAATTATTATTATTCAAAAATCGATTGAATTTTTATTTCATTTTAATGCCTTAATTAACAAATAAAAACAATTAATCCGCTTTTTCGCTAAATACGACAACCGCCGGACTCTTAATTCGTCATATCACAATCATTCTCGACCTCAGAAGCAAACAAATATGTCTGAAGAAATCGCGTCTCCAACGAACAACGCGACATCAGAGGAAAAACCTCTGAGAGTCCCCCTCTCCGTGACACTCGACGACGTGGTTTCCCTTATTAAAGACGGAAAATGTAAAAACGTAATCACGGTAGCCGGTCACGGGATATCTCCTTGTGGTGAAATTTTCGACAGTCTATTTTCGATCAAAGAGACCTTCAAAAATATATTGAAAAAACTACGAGGACAAAAGCTTGCGAGATGACTCGAACATTCATTCTAAAACAATGAATTGGAAAGAATTTTATGAAGGGGTAAAAGCGATTTTTCCATCCGAATTCAAACCAACACCAGCTCACTACTTTTTTAAGCTGCTTCACGATAAAGGAGTTTTATTACGACATTACACGCTCAACGTCGATACATTGGATACATTAACCGGAATCCCATTCGAAAAAGTAGTAGAATATCACGGTTCGTTTCGCATGAACCATTGCCTTTTCTGCCAAAAAGAATATACGCGAGAATGGATGGGCGAGCAAATTTCAAAAGACGTTATTCCAGAGTGTTCCGATTGCGCAAATAGTGTGGTGAGGCCGTTCGCCCAATTTTGCGATAAACCTATCTCACCCCACAAAAAATCAAAATACGTCAAAGATTTTAAAAAATGCGATTTACTAATAATAATAGGAACCTCTCTATTCGGTAATCCATTCGCGTCTCTGCTTCTTAACGTGCTGCCTGACTCTTGCCCTCGGCTTTTAATTAATCGAGATCGAAAGGAAAAGCTCGAAGAATCAAAAATGCGAAAAATTGATTTAAGCCTCATCGGAAACTGCGACGAAAGTTGCGAAAAAATAGCCGAAATGCTGGGGTGGAAGGAGGACTTTAAAAAAATGTTAGAGCCTATTCCCGTAACTAATGCATAAAAATTTGATTCACGTTACTATTTTTATAATTCCTTTTTTAAATGTTTTATTTTTATCGTAGCACTATTATAAAAATTTATTATAATAAAAATGAATTAAAAACATTCGTTTTATTTGTTTTACGCCTTTTTAAATTAAAAGTCGTGTCTCTATTTACGCTTATTTGTAAAAACGTTAGAAATTAAACGATGGTTGCAAAATTCTTATAGTCTCTTTTCGCAAGAAAGGAGAGACGACGACGACAACGACCACCACCACCATCGTCGTCGAAGAAAAGAAATAGACGTCTATTACCTTTTCGAACACCGTTGTCATATACAGACGTTTCTCGAGGAGCCACAAAAAATTAATAAAAGTCGTCTCGATCCCCGTAAAACGTCACTATTTTTATTCGCGATACGATAAAAACGAATGTTCTATAGATATAGGCATAGATTATTGGTACTAATTAAGCCTTTAAGAAAAATCTAAAATATATTTTCAGTTATTTCTATAAATGAACTAGTTATTTTAATAAACGAACTAACGAAATTTTGCATTTTGCGTTTTATACAATCTATACACTTTAATAAAAACTCTTTAAACATTGATTTACTTAGTTTCGATACATTTTTCATAGATAAGGCTAAAGTAACTTAATCTTCGAAAAGATAAATTGTTCTGTTCCGTTTTTCTATAAATACTTAAAAGTTTTAAAAATAAATTGAGCTTTCTCTGATCATACCCCAGAAATGATGTATTGTAATATTTTTTAGACTGCTGTCGCTATACTCTTCTTATCTTGTTTCGAATCAAAAGTTACTTTTTTCTATTATTCAATCATCGGTAATGATAAGAGGCTGAGGCGTCTTTATATATACATTTCCGGGAATGGTTCCATTAACGTAAAGCTGGACTCATTCGTCTACGGATCGCTTTAGGCGTTTTCGAATTTTAGCATTTATGTAACATGGTCAAATCGGAGTGAATTTTTTTCGTAGTTCTGCCATTCCCATCTAAAAAATAATTCATATTTTCTTTTGGAAAGCGTGTAATGTACTTGTATATATTTTTATTTTAATGACCAAAATGTTTATATTTTTTATTTTTCCGGAATACATCTTCTCTCTCTCTCTCAGGTAAATTTTTTGAAAGCATATAGTCCGCAGGAATACCCTCGCGTATTCCCTCCTTTAATACTTATATGTAGAGACTAAGGACCTCTCAAATATTCCTTGGGTTATCTGGTGGAAAAAAATTCTAAAGGGAAACATCAATTTAGAATTTTTTGGCAAAAAGCCATTAATAAAGGGAAACTGATGATTTTTGTTCCTAATAATCTTTCTCTTAAGTGTATAAATTACAACTTAAATATATATTACATCATTTTTAAATATTAATAAATTAATTAAAGAAATTAAAGAAAAAGGATAAATAACTTTTTATTTTAAGTTAATAATGTAAATTATTAATTAATAAAATAAAGTTATTTAAGACTTTTTTGTATGTTCTTGTTTTATATTTTAAATACAATTCTGCCTGGAATCGTAATTCGTCACGATATTCATTTCTCGGACTTCTAAAACCATACATCATGGTCCAAATATTAATTGCGCTCCTAACGATAACCTGCGCTATCTCGGTAAGGAAGATACACTTTCAAGCAGTCCTCCCCCATGATCACTCGATCTGACGATGGTTTTCCTATAAATGACGGAAAAATGTAAAAACTGTAATCACGGTATCCGTGTCGCGGCTGATATCTAGTTACTGCGTAATATTCTGCCTCATATCAACTGTCGGAATTATTCAATATATAGGAAAATACAGATTAAGGTGGGTAAGGGGATCCGACGAGTGGTCATGACGTACTGAAATTTTTTCCTGAATACGATTAATATGATATTTTTTCCACCGAATTTTAAACCTTTCTCTTCGGCTGCAACTTATCTTTTTTTAAACTGCTCTGTCATCGATAAAGGAATTCTGTTGCGACATTATACGCTAAACGTAGATACGTTAGATGCGTCAGTTGGGATCCCCGCCGAAAAGGTCGTGGAATATTACGGCTCGTTTCGCACTGGCCATTGTCTTGCGTGCGAAAAAGAATATACTCGAGAATGGATGGGAGAAAAAAATTCTAAAAATGTTTTTCCAATGTGTTCTTGCGAACGCGGCGTGGTAAATCCGGATATCTCTGTATGCATTAAGCCCTTTTATCCCGGAAAAAACACTGAATACGTCGAAGATTTTAAGAAATGCGATTTGCTGATAATAATAGGAACCGCCCTGTTCGTCGATTCTTTCTCTTTTTTGGTTCTTAACGCGCCTGACTCTTGCCCTTCTGTCTTAATTAGAATCGATGAAGAAAAGAAGAAGAGGAAGAAGAAGATAGAAGTAGAAGAAAGAGAAAGAAGAAGAAGAATAAGAAAAGAAGAATAATTTGACAACATAATTAATTTTTAAGAGACTCATCCGTGCGGTAACTGCGACGAAAGCTGCAAAAAAATAGCCGAAAAGCTTTTGGGTGTCGGTACGAGGATTTAAAAATTTTTTAGTCTAATCCTGAACAATTGTAGTGAATAATTGATCGGATCATATATATCAATTAATTTATATATATTAATTTTTTTTCTCTTCTCCTGAGATATAATTCTTTGCGGTTATCGAACTAAAAATAATAAAATAAATTTCAAAATTATTCTGTTTTTAGGTTGATGGTGTGTTCAAAAAAAGTCTCCATCACAAAATTATAGTATTGTATAATCTGGTGTTGATATATGCAGAAGGGTATGTTCGATTCTAAAAAACATATTGATGTACGTATGTATTGTTCGTTACTCTTCGATGTTAATATTAATAATAATGAATATAATTTAAAGATTATTATTAAGTCCATCGCTATTGAAAAAATAAGGATTTAGTAATTTTTTATAGCTAATATCTTTAAATATAATAATCCTCTTTGTTAAATATATTAGCTCAATATTTTTGCGTAATAAATCGAAAATGTATGGCTTGGGTTCAATGTTTCCTCATGTTTATATATTCATAAAACTGTATAATGATCCTAGGTCAGTGTAATATAAATTACTGTGGTGCTGACTACGTTGCACTATTTCTATCTCTTCGGTTATTCCAAGTACGATAAGTAGTTTTTGATTTCTAGCATCCAATTTGGCCTATTCGAATTGTTATTTTATTTTTCAAAAATAGAATAGTTACAAATTACCATTTTTTAAGAAGATAAATATCTTCCTAGGTACGTGATGAGTAAGGTGGCTGCAATTCATATCAGTTTTGTAATTATATAAACATAAGCCATATTCATGTGCACTTCATAAAAAGAGAGAAATCGATCCGAATGAGATATAAGTTAGACTTTAGCTCGAAGCTCGATGGAATTAGTCTGATAGTTGTAACTCATTCTCATGCATATTTTGCTTTCCTTGGTTGAATTAGTGAATCGATTCCGAATGTAGAATGATAAGACGTAGCCGAAGCCGAAATATAAAATCGATTAGTTTTATCTCGTTCTGTTCATTCAAATTTGCTCTCAGCCTAATGTAGTGAATTTCGACGATTTATGAGATATGATGTTAGATGTAAACATAGAGAATGTCCAAGTACGTGAAGTAAGGGTCTGCAGGTCATACAGTTTGAATATTTATAAAAACCTACTGTAGGCAATCATGCATCCATTAAAAAGATAGTGAGATTAATTTGACAATTACCTCTGACTTATCTTCCACTTTTGCTGCTGACACATACCATAACCTCTTGTCTCTATTCTCATCATATTTTTTGCTTCCTTGTTTTTAATTAGGAACGACCCATAGGTGTAGATATGATGTTATGTTAGACGTTATGGTCCGAAAGCCGATAATAATCGATTAGTTGTATCTGGCAATTCTTCATTCAATTTTGCTCCCTGGGTTTAATTAGTTGAATCTGAGCCGATTATGAGAATTGAGCTTTAGACGTAGTTCCGAAGCCGAAAAAGATAACGTATTGTGTATCCTCATTCTCATTCAATTTTTGTTCTTCTCTTTTTCCATAATTGGCCGTTTTTTGTAAATTACATATTAGTTATACTTAGTCGTATAATATTAACTACTTCTAACACATATTAGTTATCTCATTCAATTTTGCTTTTCTGTGGTTTAATTAGTTTGAATTCGACCTGTGTATATGAGAATGAGATTAGATCTTTAGCATGAATGTCCCAAAATCTGATTATGTTGGTATGACTCATTCTCTTTCAATTTTGCTTTCGGTCTCGTAAAAATTGGAATGCATTCCATTCATTATTTTGACCCATATTTGGGTTAAATAGTGAATCAACCGAATGAGAATGAGTTTAGACTTAGCCTGATAATGCCGAGGAGAGGTCGTTATATGTGTGAATATCTAAAAATCCTAATCATTACTAGAATATTAAAAGGTTACAATATAGTTACAACTCGTAGTAAGTCTACATACATACTTAATTAAATCTCTGCACCTGGTAGGTCATACAAGTTTGAAAATTGATAAACCTGAAATGACTCATGGCATCTTACACTTCTGTAAATTTCCGATCTAGAAATTCTTTGTGTGTAAATGGGTAACAATGAAGATCGAGATATTGTGTGCCAAAAAAATACGCATAATTATATATTCCGCTACTAAAGGAAGCGTTACCTTGTTGATATTTTTTATAAAATTCGTAGATAAAAAAATATTAATGGTTCTTCAAAAATATTGCCATATCTTCAATCTATTTCAATTATGTATACTTATACGTTAAGGAGGCATGGCTAGGTTACGTGCTCTATAATTTCTCGTTTATTTTTGTATTATCTGGTGGAAAAAATTCCATATATATGCAGCTATATCAATTTAAAATTTTTGCTCAAAAAAGCCTTATAATAAATGGAAAAACATTTTTTTGGCAGGTAAAATTAGAATAGATTATATTAAGTTATGATAGATCAGGTTAATATCGTATGTTAAGTCTTACAACTACTATCTTTAATTTACAGTCACCACCTGTTAGGTCATACGTTTGAAAATATAAGCCTGTTCAATATTATTGCATCTTACACTTCTGGAAATTTCCGTTCTAAATTCTTTGTGAGTAAAGGGAAACAATGAAGGCAATTTCAATTCTATTCAATTAGTATGACCTACTGTAAGAGGCACTGCTAGTTTACGCCTAAATCTGTATTTTTTTATTCTGTGAATAAATGGATTTAGGCTTTATACAATCAATTTAAATTTTTGGCAAAAAGCAATAATAAAGGAACGGTTTCTCGTTCCATCACCTTACGCAAAAGGGGGAACACTTAGGGTTTTTTTCGGGGAATATTTTGAAACTTTGTCCCAGGAACCCCGTCGTACCCCCTTAAATCTTATGAGGTTTAACTAAGGATCTCTTTACGACTGATTTTAGTATTTTACGATATCCAAATATCCTTGGGTTTATTTGCTCACGTTGTTTGCCGCCATGTATATATTCATAAAACTAGTAATGACTAGCAGGTGTGAAATAATTAAATTACTTGTGGTGCATTACTAACGTTGTACTTATTCTTATCTGCTTTGGTATGTTCCTGACAATGAATAGATTTTGGATTTCTTAGCACCAATATTGGCATTTCCGTTCCTGATTTATTTATTTTATTTTCAAAAAAGGTGACAAATACCATGTTTTAAAGAAAATTAATCTGTCCCGGTACGTGAAGTAAGGGGCTGCATGTCATACAGTTTTGAATATATAAACATGGCAATATGGCATCTTTCAGCAATAGAGTTGATAAATCGATACGAATGAGAATGAGTTTATAGCTTAGCGAGCTAGAGAAGTTCGATAGTGTGCAATATCAAAATCTTATCACACTTAGTAGATAATTTAAAATGGTTACTATAATAGTACAACGTAGTAAGTTCGTTCATAACATTATTCTTTAATGTTTAAACCTCACCTGCGTTAGTGTCATATCAAGTTGAAGAATTATTAAGCCTGTTCAATATATTATGGCATTCTTACCACTTCTGGAATATTTTCCGATCTTAATATTCTGAGAGTAAACGGAAGAACCAATAGAAGATCAAATTTTTTGGTGCCAAAAAAACGCATTAAATATAATCGCATCTATAAGTGATTACGTACCTTGTGAATTTTAAAAATGCGTAGAAAAAAAAAATGGTTTACGTAGCAATTTTCAAATTTCTATTCAATAGTTATGGAACTTCTACTGTTAAGGAGGCATGCTAGTTTATGGCCTAAATTCCGTTATTTTTTTTTTTATTTTCTGTGGAAAATATAATTTCTTAAAGGAATCCAACAATTAAATTTTGCGTAAAAGCCATAATTATAAGGAACGGTTTCTCGTGGTCCATTCACCTTACAGCATGAAGGTGGGAACACTTAGGGTTTTTTTCGCGTTAAATTGAAACTTGTCCACAGGAACCCCCTACCTCCTTAAACTATGAGGAGTACCTAAGGACTCTACGACTGTTATTTTAGTTTACGATTATTCTCAAATTACTCCTGGGTATGTCACGTGTTGCCGCTCATTGTTATTATATTCAAAACTTGGTAAGACTCTATGCATGGTTTATAATTATATAAATTACTGTTGGTGCATAGCGACGTTGTATCTATTTCTATCTTTTGTATTCGGATAATTGATAGATTTTGGTAATTCGTTTATTAAACTTTTGCTGTTAAGAAATCCGAAAATATATTATTTATTTTTCAAAAAAAAGTTAGCGGAGTATATTACCATTTTTTAAATGGAAAATATCTGTCCCTGTTACGGAAGTAAAGGGTTGACTGCAGGGTGCATAGCAGTTTTTGAATGATATTAAACATGGCAACTTATGTGCATCTTTCATTAAAAAGAGTTTGAAATCGATCTCGAATGAGGAATGAAGTTTAGACTTAGCCGAAGCCGAGAAAGTCTGATAATTGTGAAATCAAAATCTTATCTACTACTTATGAATAATTAAAAGGGTTTATCAAATAACGTTATCAAACACGTTAGAACAGTTTATTCAACATAGCTTTTAATTAAGGTCCCCACCTTAAGACCCTCACATTCTCTACGGAGTGTGTTGGTAAAGATATGTTATATGGATACATCTTGTATATTTATCGAATCTAATCAATTTTAAAATAAAGGGAAATCGATCTGTCAAATTTTGTGCCAAAAAAAAATGAATTAATATAATCGCATAAAGGGGAACGTTTTATCCGTGGATTTTAGTAATATTCTGTAGAAAAATAAAATAAATGTTCGTACGTAAATATTGCAATCAATCTATCAATTTAGTTATGACCTTATCTGTGTAAGGAGTGCTATGCTGAGAATTTACGCCTATTAATTCTCGTAATAGATTTATTTCTGGATGAATAAATAATTTTCTAAATGGAATCATATCATTAAATTTTTTTGGCGTAAAAGCATAATAAAGGTGGAACGGTGTTTTCTTCGTTCCTATCACCTTTACGCAATAAGTGTGACAACTTAGGGTTTTTTTCCGGAATTTTTGAAACTGTCTCCTAGGAGCCCCCTCGTTACCCCCTTTATTATATCTTATTTGAGGATGTACTAATGGATAACCTACTGACTGATTTTAGTTTACGATATCTCAAATATTTCCTGGTGTTTATGCTCGGATCGTGTGTGCCGCCATGTTTAATTTATTCAAAACGTAAGATCTTATGCAGGTAGAAATATGGTATAAATTACTGTGGTTGCATACTACTGTTGTACTATTTCTATCTCCTTGGTATTCCGAGTGTTGTATTAGATTTTGATTTCTAGCAGACCAATATTGCGACCAATTTCCTGATATAGGAATAAGATTTTCTCATTCTATTAAGTAATTAAATCCATTTTTGAAGGAAATAATTCTTCCTGGTACGTGATGTAGTAAGGTGGCGTCAGTCCACACATGTTGTTGATATATATAAACTATTTGGCAATCATTGGTCTATCTTCTCATTTAAAAAATAGTAGAAATCTATTGACCGCGTCGATATGAGATATAATGTTGACTAGTACGAAGCGTAGAAGTCTGATATGTTGCTAACTTCATCTCATCAATTTTCGCTTCCTGGTTTAATTAGATCTCAAAAGTTACGGCACAGAACACTTGAACTAATATAAAATATATAAAATATATAACACTAATTTTGCACATGTCGCTGCTTTGGCATTTAGTGGTATATTTTATGATAATAATGGTTTAGGCTTAGGCCTGTAACTCATTGTGCTCATTCAATTTTGCTCGTTATTCTCGTAAAGTGTGTAACTCTGATTCTCATCAATTTGCTTCCTCGGCTCTAATTAGTGAATCATTACCACGAATGAGGAATGAGTTTAGAACGTAGTAGCCTAATAGCCGTAAATATCGATAGTTTGTATCTATTTCTCGGCTTCTCATGGGCCTAATAGTAAATCGATCCGAATGATGATGAGAGGATCTGCCAATTCCGATTGAAGTCGATATGTGAACTTCATTCTCTATTCAATTTTCTTTCCTGGGTATATTAGTGAGATCGAACCGAACTCGAGAATGAAGATATGACTTTAGCAGTAAGCCCAATAAATAAATTCGATACTGTTATTATTCCTTCTCTTTCATTTGCTGTTCTGTCTCGAAAAGTTTATACTCATTTCTCATTCAATTGTCTTCTGTCTCGGAAAGTTGTTAACTCATTTCTCATGTCAAATTTGCTTTCGCGTTTCTTCGTAATGAGTTTGTAACTCATTCCATTCAATTTTGTCTTCGTTATCTGATAAGTTGTTTATTCCATTCTCATTTGCAAATTTTGCTTTCTCGATTCTTAAATAGCGAAATCAATATCCTGAATGAGGAATGAGTTATAGATCTTAGCGAAGCACGAATAATATCGATATGTGTTAAGAATATCAAAATTCTATCATAGCTTGGTTAATATATCAAAAGTGTTACAATATATAGTACGAATCGCAGTAAGATCACATCACAAAATAATAATCATACCAGCTATGGTGTTGGGAATTTTCTCTAATAATACAAGTACTGTCTGAATATTTTATGGCATCTTATCACTTCTTGGAAATTTCCGATCTATAATTTCTTTGTAGTTAAATGGGAACTTAAGAAGATCTAAATTGTGCTCAATAACGCATAATATTTAATCTCGCCTTAAATGGTAACTGTTACCTTTTGTGTAATTTAAAAAAAATTTCTAGAAAAATAAATAATATATGGTGGCGATAATTTCTGTTAAATGGCGATTTCTAATCTATCAATTAGTTATTGACCATACTGTTAAGCAGGGCGGTGGCTAGTTTACGCCTTATAATTCCCGTGAAGTTTTTTATTCTGGGTGAAAAATTCTATAAGGGAACGATCAATTTAAATTTTTTGGTGAAAAAGCACATATAAAGGGAACGTTTCTCGTGTCCATCACCTTACTGACAAAAGGGGGAAACACTTATTTTTTCCATGGAAATTGGTGAATTACTTGATCCCATGGAACCCCCCGTACCGCCTTAAATACGTGTATGAGGAGTAACCTAAGATTCTTTACGACTGATTTTAGTTACGATATTCTCAAATAATTCCTGGGTTATGCCAAGCCGTGATCTGCCGCCATGATTTATATATTCAAAACTTAAGACCTAGCATAGTTGAAATAATAAATACTGTGGTGTCATTACTGTACGTTGTACTATTTCATCTCTGTTGACGTATTCCGACAATGATAAGATTTTGGATTTCTAGTCACCAAATTGGCCATTTCCGTATTTCCATATATTGTATTTATTTTTCAAAAAAAGTTACAAAATTACCATTTTTAAAAGAAAATATTCGTCCCGGTATCGTGAATAAGGGCTGCAGGTCATTACATGTTTGAATATATAAACATTCTGGCAATCATGGCTATTCTTCATAAATAAGAGTTGCAAATCGATCCGATATGGAGAATGAGTAGACTTAAGCCGAAGCCGAGGAATGTCGATAGTTTGAAATCAAAAATCTATCACACTTAGGAATAATTAAAAAGGTTACAAATATGTACAACGTTATGTAAGTTCTATGCTAACTATACTTAATTTAAGATCCTGCACCTTGTTAGGTTCATACAAGTTTGAAATATAAGCCTGTCAATATTATGGCATCTTACACTTTGTGCGAAATTTTACCGTTCTATATTCTTTTCAGAGGTAAATGGCAACAGAGATCATATTTGTATGCCAAAATATACGGCTTATTCTAGCGATCGCACTTAAAGAAGTTTACCTTGTGAATTTTAAAAATTTCGTAGAAAAATAAAATAATGGGTCGTACGTAAATTGCAATTTCAAGGTCTATTCAATTAGTATATGACCTACTGTAGGGAGGTCATGCGAGGTTTACGGCCTAAATTCCGTATTTTTTTATTTATTTCTGGTGGAAAAAATTTCTATAGGGAACAATTTCAATTTAAATTTTTGGCGAAAACCCATAATAAAGGAACGGTTTTCGTTCCATCATCCTTACGCAAAGGGGAACTACTTAGGGTTTTTCCGAAATTTTGATAAATCTTGTAACAGAACCCCCCGTACCCCCTTAAAATTATGAGGAGTACCTAAAGGACCCTACGACTGTTTTTAGTTTTACGATATCTCAAATTATCCTGGGTGATTGCCAGCGTGTTGCCGCCTATGTTTATATATTTCAAAACTGTAAAGATCCTAGCAGTTGAGACGGGACAGAGGTGAGTACGTGGAATGGTGTGAGCACGAGGAACGGGTGGAGGACGGGGAATCGATGTGGTAGACGTGGGGAACGGGTGTGAGATCGGGGAGACGAGTGGCAGACGGGGAATGGGTGGAGACGTGGAGGGAACGAAGTGGAGACGGGGGATACGGGTGGAGACGGGTTAAGCGGTGAAGAGACGGGTGAAACGGGTGAGTGACGGGGAACGTGGTGGAGACGTGGCGAACGGAGGATGGAGACGGGGAAGTGGGTGGAGTAGCGGTGGGAAAATCTCGGTTTTTTAGCTGATTTCGATCGATTCCTTCGTCTTTTTCCGAAAAACTATCGAATATATACATTATATATATATTAAGAATATAGGTACCATTCCAAGTGACGGGGAACTGTTTGGATAGTGGGAACGAGTGGAGACTGGGAACGGGTTGGATGGACGGGGAACGGCGTGGAGAAGGTGATACGGGGGATGATCGGGAACGTGGGTGGTAGACGGTGGAACGGGTGGAGGACGGGGAACGGTCGGAGACGGGAACGGGTTGTGAGATGGGTGATACGGGTTGGTAGACGGGGAACGGGAGTGGCTAGACGGGGAAACGGTGTGGAGACGGGGAACGGTGGGAGACGGGGAACGGGTTGGTAGACGGAGGAACGATTTGCCCTGGAGACGCGGTGAAGGGGTGGAGACGGCGGTAAAAAAATTCTCGTGGTTTTTAGGCTTATTTTCGATCGATGCCTTCGTCTTAATTTTCCTACTGCCTTACGAAAATAATAATAAATATATAGTAAGTAGGACCATTCCAGTGACGTGTAACTGTTTGGAGTAACGGGACGAGGTGGAGACGTGGGAATCGGTGGAGACGGTGGGAACGGCGAGTGGAGACGGGTGATACGGTGTGGGAGGACGGGAAAACGGGTGTGATGTACGGGGAAACGGGTGGAGACGGCGTGTAACGGGTGGCAGACGGGTAACGGGTAGGAGACGGGGAACTGGGTGGGACGGGAACAGGGTGGATGACGGGGGAACGGTGTAGACGGGATAAGGTGGAGACGGGAAAAAAATCTCGTGTTTTTTAGCTGATTTCGGAATCGATTCTTTGTTCGCCTTTATTCAAATACTCGATTCGAATGATAATATATGATAGTAAGGTAAGGACCATTCGAGTGACGGGGAACGAGTGGAGAGTCGGGGAACGGGTGGAGACGGAACTTCGGTGGGGACTGGGATACGATGTGGAACGGGGAACGGGGTGGGAGACGTGGGAGAACGGGTTGGGAGACGGGTGAGCGGCGTGGAGTACGGGGCGAACGGTGATGAGACCGGGGAACAGGTTGGAGAACGGGGAACGGTGTGGAGACGGTGTGAACGGGTGGAGACGTGCGAACGGGGTGGAACGGGGAAATTCGATCGGGTGGAGACGGGTGAACGGGTGGAGACGGGGGGAACGGGTGGAGACGGGGAACGGGTGGAGACTGGAAACGGGGGAGAGACGGGGAACGGGTGGAGACGAGGGAAACGGGTGGAGAACGGGGTAACGGTGTGAGATCTGGGAACGGTGTGGAGACGGGAGAAAAAATCTCGGTTTTTATCCTGATTTCGTGAATTTCGAACCGATATGAGAATGCGTTCCTATTCAAAATAGCTGTAAGATCTCTAACGGGTTGAAATTATTTAAATTTACTTGATGTTATGTATGAAAGATTTTTGATTTCTTTAGCAACCAAAATTTGGTTCGGAAAGGATTATTTATTTCTATTTTTCTAAATAAAA
Source organism: Trachelipus rathkii (assembly GCA_015478945.1). Lineage (NCBI taxonomy): Eukaryota > Metazoa > Arthropoda > Malacostraca > Isopoda > Trachelipodidae > Trachelipus > Trachelipus rathkii. The sequence continues at coordinate 14,898 of JABUQX010058866.1, read as the reverse complement.
GTTACATAATTACTCATTTTTAAAGGAAATATCTTCCAGTGTACGTAGTAGGGGCTGCAGGTTCATACAGTTTTGATATATATAAATCATGCAGCATTGCATACTTCGTTAAGAAAGAAGAGAAAAGTCGACCGCAAATTGAGAATGAGTTTAGATCTAAGCCGAAGGCCGAAAAAGGGTCGAATAGTTTAACTCATTGCGTCATTCAAATTGCTTCCTGGGTTTAAATAGTGAATCGACCCGAATGAGAATTGAGATTAGACTTAGCATGAAGCCAAAAAAGATCCGAAGTTGTTATAACTCATTTCATATCAATTTTGCTTTCGGTTCTCGAAATGTTGTAGGACTCTATTCTCATTCAATTTTCTTATTCGGTCTCGATAGTATAAGTTGTAACTCATTCTCATTCAAGTTGCTTTCGGTCCTTCGAAATTGTAACTTAGCTCATTCAGATTTTGCTCCTCGGCTTCTTAAATAGCGAATTCAACCGAAATTGAGAATTGTAGTTATAGACTTAGCCGAAGCCGAAAAAACGATAGTTCTAAGAAATCAAAAATCTATTCATACTTTAAGTAAATAATCAAAAAGTTACAAATATGTACTAACGGTGTATTAAGATTCTTCAACGATACTTTAATTTTCTAACCTGTTAGGTCGATAACAAGTTTGAAATATAAGCCTGTCCAAATTATATGGCATCTTACCACATGTCATGAAATTCCTCATCTAAATTTCTCTGTAAGTAAAGGAAAAAAGAAGGTTAAATTTGTGCCAAAGCGCATAATAATAATAAAATCGCAATAAAAGGAACGTTACCTTGTGAAGTTTTAAAAATCTTCGTCTAGAAAAAAGGATAATTATATGGTCATTATGTAAATTGCAATTTCAATCTATGCAATTTAGATATGACTCTTTACTGTAAGGAGGTCTGCTTAGTTACGGCCTAAAATTCCGTTTTTTTTTTTAATTCTGGTGGAAAAACAAATTCTAAAAGGAACAAATCAATTTAAATTTTTGGGGGCAAAATGCCATAATAAAGGGAAACGGTTGTCCATCACCTATCGCAAAGGGGGGGGAATCACTAGGGTTTTTTTTCCGGATAATTTTTTGGAAACTTGTCCATGAGGCCCCCCGTACCTCCCCTAATACTAATGAGAGTACCTAAGGAGTACCACGACTGATTTTTAGTTTTATGAAATCTTCACAGTAGATAGAATTTAAGCAAGATTCAGCGCCATGTTATATATATCAAATACTTGTAAAGACTCTTGTAATTAAAATTAACTGGTGCGGCAGTACTACGTTGTACTATTTCTTATCTTCCTGTTATTCGATTGTGATAGATTTTGATGGTTCTTAGCACCCAATGGTCCTTTTCCGATATATTTTATATTATTTCAAAAAAGTTATCTCAAAATATCCTTTTTAAAAGAAAATATCTGTCCGGTACGTGGATCGTAAGGGCGCAGGTTTCAAACAGTTTGTATATGTGTCATATAAACATTTTGGCATATATGGCATCTTTCGTTAAAAATGAGAAAGAAATGCGACCGATGGCTAACTTAGAGAATGAATTAGACTTAGCTCCGAAGCCGAGGAGTCCGAATGAGATAGTTGTGAAAATCACAAATCTATCATACATTAGAATAATCAAAAGGTTACAAATAGTACAACTTAATTAGAACTAACAAACATACTTTAATTTTTCAACCTGTTTATATGATATACAAGTTTGAAAAATATAACCTGTCAATATTATGGCATCTTACACTTTTGGAAATTTCCGATCTAAATTCTTTGTAAGTAAAGGGAACATAGAAGATCAGAATTTGTGCCAAAACGCCATAAGTAAAATCGCACTAAAGGGAACGTTACCTCGTGAATTTTAAATGAATTCGTAGATAAAATAAAAATAATTGTTCACAACCCAACTGCAAGGAAACAATCTATCAATTAGTGATGACCTACTGTAAGGAGGCATGGTAGTTTACGAAAATTCCTTTATTTAATTTTTATCTGGTGGAAAAATGATTCTAAGACACAATCAATTTAAATTATTTGGCGGAATAAGCCTAATTAAATGGGAATGTTTTTTGTCTCCACAACCTTACGCAGAAGGTTGGAACACTTATGGGTTTTTTTCCTGTGAGAATTTTGAAACTTTGTCCTCAGGAATCGCCCTACGTGCCCCCTTAAATTTTATGAGGAGTACCTAAGGACCCTACGACTGATTTAAGTTTTTGCGATATCTCAAATTATTCCTGGTTAAAATTGCCATCGTGTTGCCGCCATGTTATATCCTTATAATAAACTGTAAGGGCCATAGCAAGGTTGAGACGCGGAACGGGGAGACCGGGGAATGGGTGGAGACGGGAACGGTGGAGGTACGGAATGGGTGGAGACGGGGACGGGGTGGAGACGGGGAACGTTACTCTTCGAACTTCTCGGAGATTAACATAAATAATTGTCTTCCCTTATGCAGTGTTTTCTCGAGTTGATAACCGCCCAAAAATAATTATCGGAATCTAGTGTGCTCCAGTAGGCCGAGTACGGTTGAGCTATTTATACGAAGTCAATAGATCAAACTGAGGTTCGCCTTTCACGATCCGTCGATCATTTTTTCGAAGCGGCTTCGGATATAGTAAAACTAAAAGCATCTGGAGAGTGCTTATACACCCCTCATTACTTTCCGTGGGGTGTCGGGCCTTCTAAAGAACACTTTGAAAATTAACGTGAAAAAATCTCAAGGGTTCCTTCCCCCTTACGCTCCGATCGGGGCACCAAATAACGTTACTTTTGACTTCTCGAGAGTTGGGGCCAAATAATTTTTTCGTTCCCTAAGCGAATTTTTCTCGAGGAAGCAAAAAAAAAAAAAATACGGAATCTTGGACTTCGCGATGCCGAGTAAGGTTAAGCGTGTGGTAAAGAAGTGATAGATCGAAACTGCGGTCGCCTATCGCGATCCGTAGAGATTTTTTCGAAACAGTTTTGGATATCGAGAAACTAAAAGCAGCTATATGGTCCTTAGACGCTTCTCGTTACTTTCCAGGGGTGTCGGGCTTTCTAAAGAAAACTTTGAAAATTAACGGAAAAATCTCAAGAGTTCCCCCCTTAAGCTCCGATTGGGGCAAGAAATGACGTTAATTTCTACTTCTCGGGAGAGGGGGCAAAATAAATTTTTCGTTCCCTAAGCGAGTTTTTCTCGAGAAAAATAAATAAAATACTTACGGAACAATAATTATAAAAAATATTTTTCATGCAATTTTTAAATAATCTCTTTAGGGAAATGACTATTCATTATGCCTCGAGGAAGATGTAATGTTAAAGTATTTTAGTTATCAACTTTGTTAAAACGTATAATACGTGACTAGCAGGTTGAAATTATAAATAACTATGGTCCTTACTATGTTGTACCATTTTTATCTCTTTGGTTATTCTAAGTATGATATATTTTGATTTATTTAGCATCAAAGTGGCCCTATCCGATATATATTTTTATTTTTCAAAAAAGTTCTAATTACCATTTTTAGGGTAACGTTCCCTTTAGTGCGAATTTATTAGGCGTTTTGGCACAAATTTGATCTTCTTGTTCCCTTTATTAACAAAGAATTTAGGCCAGAAATTTCCCGGTGAAAGATAATCTCGTTTTATAAGAGCCCCTTAAAATGACTTTACGCGTTTAAAATCCATTTTCTATGCTTAGAACATCGTTAAGCGCGGGGCTACGCAAAGTCCTAGACTCCGTAATAATTTTTTTGGTTTCTTTCGAAAATAACTCGCTTAAGGAACGAAAATTTTATTTTGCTCAATCTCACGAGAAGTAAAAAGTAACGTTATTTCGGCCCAACCCGACAACCCAGGAAAGTAGCGGGACAAGAAAATTGGTACTTGGCGAGGAAAGAGCGCCTATGCGTAGCGCACATAAAATCTGCGAACTAAGGTCTTCACTTCTCCCTATCAACGACCCTTTCTTTTTATAGGCGAAAAATTACCGCATCAATTTAGAATGGCAGATATTGGCGAAATATTATATAAAAATAATAATAATAAAAATACGGTTGATGTCTGACCAATTAATCGCCTCTATGAAAGGGAGGAGGAGAAGGGTTGCCGCTGGAAAAGTCCTCGATTGATATATATTTTATACGCGAAGTTCAACTCGCGGATTTAGACTGGGGGAGTTTTTAAAGTACTAGTCATTCCTGTGTTATTATTTTATATATCCCGATGTCTTGTCCAATTATAATATTATTTATTAAATACAGGAATTAATTATTTAAGTATTTACAGATCACAATAATTTTTGTTATTTAATTATATTTTCTACTGAATGAGAAACAATAAATAAAAAAAAGTTACGAATTCTTAAGTGTAAAAGAATTGATAATAATCAGTTATTCACATATTGGGATTATTTTTTTCTTCGTTCTTAATTTTTTCTAAGTCCTAATAATTATCACACTTTAAAATTAATCCTCGTAAAAAATAATCTTAAGGGTACCCACCTACGCGTTCGCTCGCGGCCACGAAATAGTACGTTAACTCTTACTCTAGTAATTAACCAAAAGGTTAACAATAGTACAACGTAGTAAGTCTAAAACACACTTTAATTTCAACTTGTTGGGTCACACAAGTTTTTGAAAATATAAGCCTGTCGATATTATGGCATCTTACACTTTTTTTAATTCTGAAGCATATTTCTTTGTTAGTAAAGGTTTAACCATTTTATGTTATTATTTTCATAATTGCATTTTAATCGAATTTAAATTTTTGCGGAGAAAAAAACTGTTTTTTTTTAGCGGGACTCTGATCGATTTCTTTCGTATTTTTTCTCGAAAATACTCGATCGAGTGATAATAATAGTAAAACGACCATTCGAGCGACTCGGAACTTTTGGAGACGGGGAACGGGAGAGACGGAATACTGGTGTGTAGACGGGAACGAGTAGAGACGCGGGAACTGGATGGAGACGTGGAACGGGTGATACGGGGAACGGGTTGGAGACTTAGGGAACGAGTATGAGACGGGGAGACGAGCGTCGGATACTGGACGGCGCGACGGATCTGTGACTGGGGTCAGTCTCGTCAAATCTGCTTCGGGGACACGCCACTCCTCCGGTATCGCTGCCACGTCGCAGTATTCCACGCCACTGTCCAGATCCGCTACCCCGTCCAGGAATCCGCGGGTACCTATCATTCTTCTTAAAGAGGTCAGTCGAAGCGATGATCGACAGTCGCTTCGGCTCGAAAAAAGGGAGGGGTGGGCCTCAAAAACCGGAACCCTTATTGCCGCAGGTTCTTCCATCTTTGCTGGAGATCCGGGCTCGCATGTGAATGATTCTTGAGTTGAAGAATGACGAGATTACAATTCCTGTTTACTATACTCTGAATTTTGTTTGAAGGTGAAAGAACATGATTGTAGAGAGAGTATGTAGAGAGATGTGAGAGAGGTAGAGACGATAAGAGTTGACCCCGACTAGAGAGAGAAAGATCAGAAAGATGACCGGACTAGATGAAGAATGAAAGAAGGAATGAAGGAATGAAGGATAAATATAGATATAGACAGAACTATGAATAAAGTCGGTATCCGTCAGTAGATATTCTTTTTGTTTTTCGACTATTTGTCAGACACCCGTTAAAGTTTTGTTGAAGAAGTGAAATGAGAGAGAGAGACTGAGCTAGACATATATTATCTATAATTGAGATATTATTAGAGCAGACAAACAAATCAATCATACCACCATCAAGTCAATGCAGATGAAAATCAGACTGACAACAGGCTCAGGACACTCTAATCATTCAAACATTTCCATCAGACAGTACAGACATAACAGCAAGACATATCATTAGAAAACTGAGACGTTAATAGATAGATCAGAAAAAACGGCCATCGGAGGATTAAGATATAAACATACATACCACGACAGTCCAGCCTAGCCAGACAGCATGATCGGTAGTGACAGACAATCAAATGGAAAAACAGATCAGTACGGACAATCGGAAAGCCAGACAGACAGTACAGACAGACAGACATGAACAGATGAGACATGCCATACAGGACGGGCAGTAGGATGAACGGACGACGGAATGACGTGACAGATCGGACAGACAGACGGACTAAAGCCAACAAGATTCGATATAGACTAGACCAGACAGAACAGACAGTACATAGTTCACCTATATATCCCAATATGACAATGAAATCTGAAAGAAAATCAACACAAAATCAAAACAAATCCAAACAATGCAGCTTTGCATAATCCAGAGACCAGATTTTGAAAGATTGATGGTTGAAATATATATCCAGCATGGGTATCGAGTGAGTGTATTGCTCTTGCAAAATAAAAAATTGGTTGCCCGGAAAAATAAAATTCATATATAGTTTCTTTTTTTTTTTATATATATTATCGATCAATAAATTATCATTATGTAAATAATTTTATAATTAATCAATACAAATATTGTAAACTATTATTCTTGATACTATTATTATAGTTATTATTATTATATTATTAAGATAATAATTTTAATATATATTATATTATATTTATTATATATAATTATCAATTTATTATATAATATTTATATAAATCGATATCGACATATAAATCAGATCTTCTATACGTATAATATATTTTTAAACGTTATCCATTTTAAAACGTTAGTATTAATTAGTGGTAGACGGTAACGAGTGAGATGTAAAGGTGATACGGGCGCGTATCTGGATACGTTGTGCGCGTATCTGAAGTATCGGCGCTGTCAGTTGTAAATCTTGGATCATGCGCGTCGGTATTCTAGAACGACTCTGTCTGGATCTCGGACGCTACTGGTAGCGGATCAGACGTCGCAGCTGGAATCTGGACGGCGCTAGCGTGATCTTGTTATGTGGGTCTATTCTCGTTGTAAAAAACTCTGGTTTTTCCTCGTGGTTTTCTATTTCGCATTTAACTTTTTTTTTTTTTCGAAAATCTTGGACCGAATGATAATAATAGAATCGATTATTCGTGGAGACGGGGAACGGTGTGGAGACGGGGATACGAACGTGAGACGGGGAACGGGCGCGGATACTGCGACGCTGCATGCGTCAGTGGATCTGGAACGTTTGGGGTCGTGTTCTTGCAAAATACTCGCTTCGTGAGAACGCCACCCTTCACGGAATCTCTCTGCCCCGATACTCAGTATTCGCCCCGAGACGGGAACGGGTGGAGACGGGGAAACGAGCGCGCGATCTGGAAAGCCGCGCGAGTATCTGGAAAACTTGCTTTTTGCGGGATCTGGATTAAACGTCGCGAACTCTGGAGACAGGGGGTCAGACTCTCGAACATGTGGAGAACGGGGGAACGAGTGAGAGCGAGGAACGAACGTAATGGATATCTAACGCGCAGCTGGAATAACTGGACTGAAGGTAACAGAACGTTCTCGAACTGAACTCAGGGGACGAAGGGATCCCATGCGGTGAGAGACGGATGGAAATAAAAAATCGGTTTTATGCTACATTTTTTCTCTCGGAATATACTTTTCAGTAAGCTTATTTCCGAAATGCTAACGGATCCGAATGATAGTAAAATAGTATATTCTTGATCGTTTAGAGAATAAAATAAACTATGGTGAAAGTATCGCAAATATTAAAAATAAAGTTGATATACCTTTAGAAAATTGGGAGCCACGAGCGACTACTAGCTGTAAGGGGTGCGCACACCGCGACAATAGAAGAGAAATTTTGGTTTTTATTTTTTGATATCGAGATGGGGCGTAAAAGTACCGATAACGTTACAATAAACTCAAGGCGTAATTTGAAATATGACGATTACTAAAAATATTGTTGTAAGGGTCTAAGTACTCTCATTAGTTTTGCGGGCCGCACTGTGAGTACAGGGGGTTTTCCTGCGACAAAGTTTCGAATTTTTCGGGTATAAAAACCCTTAAGTGCCTTTTGGTAACGGTGATGGAACAAAAAAATCCGTTCCCTCTATTTATGGTTTGTTCCAAAAAATTTAAATTGATTGTCCTTTATGAATACTTTTTTCACCAGAATATTAAAACAAACCACGAATTAGCCGTAAATTTAGCATTGCCTCCTTACGTACGAGTCATAACTAATCGCATAGATTGATAATTGCATTTACGTCATACCATTTATTATTTTTCCTACGAATGTTTAAAATTCGACAAGGTAACTTCCTTTTAGTGCGATTTTATTATGCGGTTTTGGCACAAATTGACCTTCTTGTTCCTATTATACAAAGAAATTATGCGCGGTGAATATTCCCGGGAAAAGAACCAATTTGACTAGTTTATATTTTCAAACCTGTATGACCTAGCAAGTTAAAATTGTAGTTTATTTTAGTCCTTAATATGTTGCACTATTTGTATCTCTTCGGTTATTCCTAGTACGATAGATTGTAACTTCTTTAGCACTAAATTGGCCATTTCCGACCTATATCCATAGGCTTACAATCTCTAAATATTTAACATTTATAAAAAGTTACAAATTACCATTTTTAAAGCGTAATATCTTTCCAAATACGTAAAGTAAGGGGCTAAAAATTACCATTTTTATAGTCCGTACTGCGTTTTAACTTATCTTTAAATTTCATTATGTTGCTTTCAGCTGTTCGCGAGAAAACAAGCCTCAAAAACACCTATTTCAGGAACCCTATAATAAGGTGGTGGTACAAAAAAAAACGTTCCCCTTATTATACGTTTGTACCAAAATTTTTAATCGATTGTTCCATTTAGAAAATTTTTCCACCGAAAATAATAAAAAAAAACACGGAATTTAGGCCGGAAACTAGCATGTCTAGGTTGAAGATGCCATGTTGCCATGTTTATATATTCAAAACTGTAAGACTTATCATAGAAAATTGGTTTTTAAAGGAGACTTATTTATAAAAAAAATAATTTAATAGTCTATAGGGAATTGATATATATAAGGATTATTTAAATAATTATTTTTTTCTTCGTTTTTAATTTTTTTTAAAGTTTTAATTAATTATCATCTTTTATAGTAAAAAGTTACTTTATTTTGTGCCCCGATCGAAGCGTAAGTGGGGACCTTTAAGATTTCTTTACGTCGATATTTATATAAAGAATTGATATTCAGGTATTCACATTCGGAAACCTCGTCGTCATATAGTGACATTTCGTAAAAGCACAAAATAAATTACTCTACGCGTTTAGAATCGTTTTTTTGGTAATCGAGAAACGTCATTATATTATAGTGACGCCGTAGAGGAAACCCGGCCTCGATTTATACCCTCGAGGGATCGTTCTCTGGTAATATACGAAACTTCACTATCGTATTTTGAGAAAAAAAACGAAAAGTTCACGGATAAAGGTATGATGAAAATTTGGGAAAATTAAGAACATAGAAAAAAAACAATTATGTGATAATTGTTTTTTTTTTTCTAAGCGAGTTTTTTTTCCCGAGACACCAAAAAAAAAAAAAAATTACGGAATCTAAGTCTGTAAAGAATTGATAATAATCAGTTATTCACATATTGGATATTTATATCTTTTCTTCGTTCTTAATTTTTCTTAAATCTTATTAATTATCTATCATCTATTAGACAAAATAAAAAATCGCTTTAACCGCCTAAGAATTTTCAACTAACTCTAGGAAAATTTGTAAATATTGTATAACTAATTAATCAGTTGTATGGGTCCTAGGTACTTCCTCATTAGTTTGCTGGGGTACAGGGGGTTCCTGGGCCAATTTTGGAACAATGTTTCTGCAATACCAGACACCAATGTGTTCCCCCTTCGCGTAAGGTGATGGAACCATTATATGTTACATTATCACTGGTTTATTGCGCATAAAATCTAGGTTGATAATCTTCATTATGAAAAACTTTTTCCACAGACTTAATTTGTTGAGCTAGGTATTAGCCCAGCCAGCGGTACTGTACCATTTAGTGGGACACAAAATATCAATAGCCAGAGCGGTCTATTACGTTATGGACCTATATTTTTTTTCTACGAATGTAAAATTCACAAAGGTCCTAACGTCCCTTTAGTGCGATTTTATTAGTCGTTTGGCACGATATTTGATCTTCTTGTCCTCTTATTTAACAAAAGAATTTTGCCGGTATTTTCTGGTATAGGAAAGATTCCTATTGACAGGCTTATATTTCAAACCTGTTATGACCTAGCAAGTTAAAATTGTAGTTTATTTTAGTCGTTACTATGTTGCACTATTGTATCTCTTCGGTTATTCCTAGTACGTTAGATTGTAACATCGCTTAAAGCCTATAGGAAATGGTGTCTCGTCGCGCGTTGTTTTTTTATATTATTTGTTAGTGTTGGGCAGGGAATGCACCTTAAATAAATAATTCTGAATTTAGGGAGGTCTTAAATTAAAAATAAAATATCATATAATAATAATAATATACTTGCCCTCGAAAAAAATCTCGCTTAGGAATCGAATAAATTATTGCAACATCTTCCATGAGAAGTATAAAAACTTACGTATATTTTTCGCTCACTCGATCGAAGCGTTAGTGTGGGACCTTTAAGATTTGTCTTTACGTCGATATTTTATATAAAGAATAAAAAATCTTTTATTATATATCATATTATTGTTTTTTTCTAAGCGTTTTTTTGCCGTAAGAGAAACCCCCAAAATAAAATACGGAACTTAATGTCTGTAATGGAATTCGATAATAATTCTAGTATTCACCATATTGGATCCATCTCTTTCTCGTTCTTAATTTTCTCTGATTATTATCGTATTTACCATAAATCAGTTGTCAGGTCCATAGTGTACTCATATTTGAGTTGCGGGAGGTTACAATGGGTCCCGGGACAAGTTTTGAAATTTTCGTGAAAAAATCCCTTAAGTCTTTCCCCTCTTTGTCGTAATGGTGACTGTTTTAAAGTGAAGGAATGGAGATGGAGCTGGATCCAAGTAATTTTAAATTGATTTGTTCCCTTTTATGAAACTTTTCCACCAAGAAATTAAATACCATATATTCCACGGAAGAGGCGTAAACTAGATGTATCGTATGTCATAACTCTAATGGTTTCTCAATACTATTTTCTGATTCTCGGGCACCTGATCTTTATTTAAGTGCTCGAATCAACCCCATTGTTAGATTCTAAAAAGAAAAAGTCTTCCAATTTATACAATTAGTGGTTCTAGTTTCATTTAATCATTAAAATTGCTATATATTACTTTGCATGTGGCCCAGTCATGCCAAAAAGCCATTTTCCAGGATTCTTGTCTCTGTAATATATAAATATATAAGGTATATATACATAACAAAATTCCTTAACAAATGTCCAAACTATCAAAATTGCGTTATTAATAATTTTTTAAAGACAAACTTAAATACAATTTATGAAAATGTTTTCAAATGAGTTTCGCGTCACCTTGTGGGGAAAAGCTGTTGCCACCCAAAGTGACGCTCACCACAGTTTGAGACCACTGTCATAAACTTAATTTCATATGATTGAAAATGCATTACGTTATGACCATTATTTTTCTTTTTCTATCGAATTTTTAATAATTTCACAGGTATTATTTTAGCAGAAAACTAAACAGAAGGGGGTCCAATTTGATTTCTTGTTCCCTTTATTAAACAAGAATTTAGGCCGCGAAATTTCCTGGTGAAAGATCATTATTGACAGGTCTTATATTTTCAATACTCCTGAATTATGACCTAGGCATAGTTAATAAATTGTAGTTTATTGGTTAGTTCGTACTATGTGATATTTGTATCTTCTCGTTATTCCTAGTACGATAGTATTTGTAACATCGCTTAAAGCCTATAGGAAATCGGCTTGTATTTGCGGTGTTTTTAATTGTATTTTTCCGATTCTTTTCAGATATTATCGTGAACCTGTTTTGTTTTAGAGAAAGCAAATTTAAAATTAAATTAATAATATATATAGACACTTTGCCCTTCGAAAAAAATCGTCGCTTTTAGGGATACGAAAAATTTATTTTGCCAACATCTCCAGAGAAGCTGGAGAAAACTTACGTTATTTCGCATGATCGTAAAAGCGTAGGTGGGCGACCTTTAAGATTTCTTTACGTCGATCTTTATATAAATAAGAATTGATATTCAGGTATTTATATATCATATAATGTTTTTTCTAACAGTTTTTTCCCGAGAGAAACCAAAAATAAATAAAAAAAAATTACGGAATTTTAGGTGATATTTTTTTTTCTTCTTCCAAATTTTATTTTACATGTCGAATTACTAAAATTCAATTTCTGTTGTCCTTAGGTATCTCCTCATTTAGTTTGCGTGGGACACAAGGGTTTCCTGGGATCTAAGTTTCGATAAATTTCTGGACAAACAAGACCTAAGTGTTCCTCCTCTTATGCGTAAGGTTGATGGACACAAAAAAACCGTTCCCTTATTATGGCTTTTCGCCATAAATTAAATTGATTTATATATATAATATATATAATATATATATATATATATATATATTATATATATATATAATATATTTATATATTTGATTTATATTAATTATTACTATATATATATATATATATAATATATATGCATACAGTTTGGAATTATATAAAGGCATGGGCAGACATGCATCTTTCGTTAAAAAAAGAGAGAAATTCGACCGAATGTAGAATGAGTTAGACTTTAGCCTGAAGCGTGAGAGTGCGATAGTTTTAACTTATTCTTCATTCAGATTTTGCTTCTGCCAGTTTTACATTATGTGAATCGATCCGAACGAGGAGAATGATATAGAGCTTAGCAGAAGCCAGGAATAAATATCACAAGTGAATCTCATTCTCATTCAATTTTGCTTTCGGTCTCTGAGATAGTTGTTAACTCATTTCTGCATCATAATTTTGCTCGGTCTCGAGATAAGTTTTAACTTCATCAAACATTCATATTTGCTCTTCGGGTCTCAAAGTTTGTAACTATTCACATTCAATATTTTGCTTCCCGGGCTCTATAATCAGCGAATCGAACCGAATGTAGAATGAGTTATAGACTTAGCGCGAGACTGATAAAAATCGATAGTAATTACAAATCTTATGTCATACTTAGGAATTAATCAATAAGGTTACAGAATGAGTTTACAACGTAGTTAAGATAACTGGACAATACGATACTTTAATTTGCAACCTGTTAGGTCATACAGATTGTTGAATAAGTATATAAGCCTGGTTCAATATTATGCATCTTACACTTGCTGAGAAATTCCGAATCTAATATTCTTGTAATAAATGGAACAAAGAAGATCAAGAGTTTGGGCCAAAACGTTCATTAATATAATCTGCACTAAAGGGAAACGTTACCTTGTGTAATTTTAGGAAATTCAGTTTGATATAAAAAAAATAATGGTCGTATCGTTTAAATGCATATTTCAAACTACAATTGAGTATGACCTACCGTAAGTCGAGGCTATGCTTATGTTTACGGCGCTATAATTCCGTTATTTTTTTTATTTCTGGTGCTAATAAAATTTCTAAATTGGGAACTGATCAATTTAATATTTTTGCGCGAAAACCATAATAAGGGAACGGGTTTTGTTCCATTCATCCTTATCGCAAAGGGAAACATCTTAGGGTTTTCCGGAAATGTTGAAACTTGGTCCCATAGGACGCCCACCGTCCCCCTAAATCTATGAGGAGAGTAGCCTAAGGATCCTCTACGACTGATTTAGATGTACGATACTCAAAATTTATTTCCTGGTGCGTATATTGCCATCGTGTGCCGCCAGTGTTATAGTATTCAGAAAACGTGTAAAGACTTCTTAGCAGTTGAAATAATTGGATATTATACGTTATATGGTTCATACTTAACGTTGTGGTACTTTTCTATATCTCTTTGGGTATTACCCGATCATGATAGTATTAAAGGATTTTCTTTAGCACCAATTGGTCATTTCCGTATCCGATATATTTATTTTATTTTTTCAAAAATAGTTTTACTTATAAATTACCATTTTTAATAAGAAAAAGTAAATCTTCCCCGGTACGTGAGTAGTATTATTACGAATAACATTCCATATTTGTAACTTTAATTATTTATAATAAACATGAACAATTTACTCATTTGTCATTCAGCAATGATGTTAGTTCAGTCCGAAGAGATGTTTAGATTAGCCGAATGCTAGTAGTAAAGAGTAGTAAAACGCCATCGCTTTAATCATAATCACATAATAATTTTATTAACGGACTACTAATTTCTGAAAGAGTAGTTATGTTCTATAAGATTCTTTTAATTTAAACCTTGTCACATGTTAGGTCATTTAGCAAGTTTGATAAATAGTAAGTCCTTGTCTCATATATTTGTATGGCAAATCTACACGTCATTGTGAATCTTTCCGATTCTAATATTTCTTTGTTAAGTAAAGGGAACAAGAAGATCAAAATTGTGCTGAACCATATAACGTCTATTTAATATTAATTTCGCCTACTAAATGAATCGATTTACCTTTGAATTTTTAAAAAATTGTTATGAAAAATATAAATAATGGTGTACGATATAATGCAATTTTTAATTCGATCAATAGTATGACTCTGCTTGAAGGAGTGCCATGTCTTATACCGGGTCCTATAATTACCGATATTTTTTTTATTTTTTCTTCATTAAACCAACAATTTCTTATAAATTTAACAATCAATTAAATTTTTGGCGAAAAGCCATAATAAAGGGAACGTTTTTTGTTCCATCACCTTACGCAAAAGGGGAACACTTAGGTGTTTTTCCGGAAATTTTGAAAATTGTCCCAGGAACCCCCCGTGCCCCCTTAATTTTATTAAGGATACCTTAAAGGACAACCATACGACTGCATTTTAGTTTACTGATATTTCAAATTATCTGGTTATTGCCATCGGTATGTTACAGAGTTTGCTACTATCATCAATAACCTTGTGAATAGAACTATGACAGGTTGAAATAATAAGATTACATGT
>JABUQX010058865.1:0-13547 GCA_015478945.1 Trachelipus rathkii | reverse complement strand
TTATATTTTATATATTTAATAATATATATAATTTCTTACTATACCTTGTTGCTCTATTTCAACTCTGTCTAATTTTCGGAACAAAATATAACATCTATCTCTCTTTGCATTTTGCACAATTAGGAATAGCATTAATCAATCAGAAACATTTAAAAAACTTAACATATATAACTGGTTATACATTGACACCTAAATTAGTGAGCGTTTTGCAGTCGTTTTCATTTCTGCGACGGTGGAACAAATAGATTGAGAATAAGCTAAACATTTATTATCATAATATTGCGCCTTTTTACAGCCAGTTGCACATTAACAAAATAGTACTCCTACATCCACCTATTTACAATGGAGGACTGATTATGTGAAACAACTTTTAAAAATGTCCTTCTTAATGGGCATGCGGCAGGTTTGAACTTTTATTTATAATATTATATTATAATTTTATATACTATATATATATTATTATTTTTATAATATTAGATATTATTATATATATACTATATTACTTAATATTTACTATTATGATTATTATTATATATATTATATATTATTATATATATATATCTATATATTTATTATATATTATTTTATATTCTATAATATATATTTATTATTATATTATTATTATATTTATATGTATATTATATATTATATTTTTATTATATATTTTATGATTTTATATGTTATATAGTACCGTAAATGTTTTTTTTCCCTAAATCGTACCTGAAGTGGGTTTTTGTTTCTACAATTTATTAAGAAGTTTTTCTAAATTAATTTGTTGAGGAAACGCTTTGTCGTTATAAATTTGGAAAGTAAGCTCGACGGAAAGTAATTTCAATTTATTAATAACGAAAGCTTTACATTCAACGTATCATGAAAATGTTGCATGTTTTATAGAATGTATAAGTAACAATTTGTCTGTTACTAGTAGATTTTTATTCAAAATGTACTGAAATTGTTTTGTCTCTTAATTATATATAGAAGAAGTTTTCCTAACTGTATTTTGATTTACAATCTATATGTTTGTTTGAAGTTGGAATAGAGATGATAAAAGAGTAATTGAATATATTCTATAGAGATTATGTTTAATCCTTTATTTAATGGGAGCATATTTGTATATTATAAATTTTATTAAAATTGGAAATCTGTCATAGTGGTATAGAATTTCAAAAGCGTCTAAAGTGGCTTTTTTTCTTTTATAAAATATGAAAGATTGATGTTAATTCTTATTGGGGAAGGAATTTGAAATTTATTTTAGGAATTGAATGCAAGATCATAGGAAATGTAATACTAAATTATTATGATTATGATATATATATATATTTTTATATATTATATATACTTATTATATTATATTATATATATTAATATATATATAATATATTATAATTATAATATATTTATTTGATTTATATTATATATATAATATGATATTTATATATATAGATTTAAATTGCAAATAATCCATTGATAAGATGTTAAAAGTTAATGGAAGGTAAAGAATAGCTGCCTTCTGTGGATGAACCACGATTGCGCGTGAGAATATGCCGGTATAAATGAGCTATCTACCAAAAAAGTTTGGATTCAGAACAGATTTTAAGCAACGATTCCGTCAAGGCGAATTCACGTCATCTGTCCATCCCTCGTTCTTTTATTTGATGTTAAAATTGCATAATTATCGTTAGATAGCTTAAGAAACATTATAATTTGAAGGGTAAAGAATTATGCCTTCTCTGGATTAAACTCCCGTTGGAGTTGGAGGATAGTCCAGTGTATAGCACGGATAGGGTCCTTTACGGAAATGGGTGGTCATCCAGAAAGGCAGTTATTCTTACCTTCCTATGTTCTTGTCTTGTAACATGTTATCTTTCGTTATATATGCAGTTAAATCCTAAGATATAAGGACGAGGATTGACGGGCTGGAGATGGTTGTTTTCCCTTGACAGGGAACTCCGGTTGCTTATATCGTTCTTGAATAACTTGCTTCTTGGGTTGCGAGGTAGCTCAGTTGTATAGCACCGGACATATTGAGCGCAACATGCGGTGGTTCATCCCAGAGAAAGCAGTTATTCTTACTTCCATGTATATTATATTACATTATTAATATATATTATTATATATATTTTAATATATATATATTATTTTATATTTACTATATATATATTTTTTATAATATTTTATTATATTTATTATATTATATATATTATGTATATATATATTATTATATATATATATATTATTTTCTTAATCCTTGATTCTCTCATTTAACTCTGGTATCAAATGTTGCAATATATCATCATTTCTTGCATTTTCACCAAGTATATTTAAGAAATATAAATCAGAACATTTAAAAACTTTAAATCATTTAACTGAGTTACTGAAACCTATTTGAAGCGGTATTTGGTTTCAATTTCTGACGATTAGGTAGGAAAGAATAGATGAAATAGCTTAAAACTTATTTCAAATATTGCACCATTTTTCCAGCAGTTGCAATACCAAATATTCTCCACTCCACTACTTCTATGCGCCAATGGAGTCCCGGTTCTTATGAAACTTTTTAAAATAATGTCCCTTTCTTAATGGGCTATGCCGTTGAGGTTTGAACTTTAATATATATAATTGCATTTATATATTGTTCTTAAATCCAACTTTTTTGGTTGGACGGATGTCATTTGTTATAGCGCGGGAATTGTCCTCCACGCGCATAATGCCGTGGTTCCATCACAAAGAAGGGCTTATCTTTACCCGCCATTCTATGTTCTTTCTTTAACATCTAATATATGTATTATGTATATTTAAAATCTAACATCCGATATACTATAATATAGACTGGGTGTGTCGCTTATAGGAAATGGTTGCTTTATAACTGTTCTTGAATTCCAATTTTTTTGGGTTGGAGGATAGTCACGATTGTTAGGGCGGGATTTGTCCTCACGAAACATAGCAATTTCTCCCCAATACTGTCTTTCCATTCCAGTTCTCCTTATATGTTTTTTTTTTTCAATTTATCTAATGCGTTATTATGCATATTTACATGAAATATAAGAATAGGGATAGGAAGGCTGGCACCTGAGTGATGTCGTCTTGACGGGAACTCGGTTGCTATTGACACTTTTTTGAATTCAATTTTTTTGGAGTTGTGGCTAGTCAATTATAGCACTGAGTTTTCCTCGGCAACTTGCGTGGTTCAATCCCGAGATTCCCAGTTAATTCTTAGCCTCCCATTATGTTCTTTCCTTAAATCTTAATCTAATTGACGATTATTATGCCATATTTAATCTATTAGGACTGGGAAGACAGGCTGGGGACACTGGTGATGTCGCTGACGGAACTCCCGAGTTGCTTCTATAACGTTTATTTTTATTGTTTGTTTTGTTTAAAACTTTGTATGTTTGCAATACTGGGGATTATGATATTTAGACGAGATTATGATCGATTGGATTGCTAAATATTACGAGTTGATGTAAATTGTTCGTTGCTTTATTTTTGGTCGTTGTGATTAGACAGGTTATGTAAATTTTGTTTAATATATACGATGTTAGTAAATGAACATTGGTATGTTCGGTATGCTTCAAAAGTGTTGAATAGGTTACGTTTTGTCCGAAGTGTTAGGTCTTACGTTTGAAGTGTGGAATTTTTTTTTATTTTATATTATATTATATTATTATTATATTTTTTATTTTATTATTTTTTTATTTTATTTTATTATTTTATTATTTTATATATTAATATTTTATTATTATATTATTTTATTATTTTGATTATTTTTATTATTTTATTATTATTTTTTATTATTATATTATTATTTTTTTGTGTAATATTTATTAATCATTATTTTATTATTATTTTATATTTTTTTCACAAAATTATATTAAAAGTATTTTTTTTATTTATTTTTTTATTATTAGTATTATTATTTTATTATTATTATTATTATTATAATTTTATTCCTTTTTTTTTGTTAGTTCTTGCGTCAATTTGGGCTTTAAAGCGCCAAGTATCACTTTACTTTCGAATGACCTGTTTATTGTTTTGAGGTTGTGAAAAGTAAGCAGTTTGTACCTATAGACGCGTATTGATTGTAATGGTGTCGTATCTTATTACCTTTTTTGTGGTTAAAGAAGAATCTATTACCTTTAGGTGGTTACAACTATTTTCTTCATAGGATATTTTTCATGTGCTGTACGATGCATTTCCGCATCTTACGCTTTAGATGATATCATAATGAAAATTTAAACTCCAACGAGTGTCATGTCTTAATGTGAAAGGATGATGACCCTACATTGCTTTGTTTTCTGCAAGGGGTATATAGACTTTACCTGTATGTGTCGGGATATAATATTCTGAATCGAGCAGCGGGTAGAGGTAAGTGTGTGTTATCGATGGATCGACGAGTAGTGAAAATCTATCAGAGGTGACAGTGTGAGACGTTATAATAGAATACGTTGTTGCTCTCGTGTGTGACATCATTAAACCCCTTGATGGCAAACTATGGACATCGATGTTGACCTTATGCTAGTGTATAGGTTTACGTTTCACACTGAAAGTTGTAACATTGCTTTAATAAAAAGAATTAAATCGATCTAACGATGTTATACTTGAGGGTTCATAATGATTGGAACATGGTGTAATCTTTTTTACACCGAACATATAGTTTTCGTATAATACAGTAACAGGAGTGGTTATCAACTATCAGTGATAGTTTATTGTCTCTTTTGTATGAGAGAAGGTGCTGTGAATCAAATATGCCGAAAATTGTGTTGTGAAGTCATTCTATACTACATTCTTTCAAGGGTGTTGAATTTAGAGAGAGTATTATAGAACCTTACCCATTGATCCATGTTCTGTTAGGATGAATTATATATTTACTTTTTTTTTTTTTATGTATTATTGTTTTTAGTATTTATATACCGCCTTTTCAATGGAAACTTATGTTATAAAGGAAATTGTGTTTTTACTTCCTTGTTGTTCGCTTTATTGATATGTTATGCTACTGTTTTTGTCTGGTTGTTGTGTGTAGTATTGTTGTTTCTAGTTAGCTTTAAAAGCGTAAACCTTACTTTGTTGTGTCTCTTACCCATTATGGTAGTAGATGTTAGGTAGGGTATGACAAAGGTTTTTTGTTATATTACTATGTTTATGTAAAATTACTTGCAAAAATATTAGACTTATTCTTGTACTATGTTTTTGTTGCTGTTGTTACTGTTGTTAAGAAGTTTTGGCCTTTGTTAATGCTCGCCGTTTATTCTTGCTTAAGATGTGTTAAGTTTGTCGTTGTATTTATATTCTTAGTTCAAATGCTATGTTGGCTTTTTAATGTGAAACTTTGTTACGTTAGAATATTTACGATGGTTAGTATATATTACACAAGGTTATGGTAATTTTTGTTAATTACCGGTGTTAATTGGTAAATTCATTGTGATGTTAGAGGACTGCTTGCACGAGATGAATAAGTTCCTTTTTGTGTTATGTGTTCCCTATCCTGTTGTTTAGTGTGAAACTTTGTTACATTAACTTTTTCTGTTAAGTGTGTTAGGTTTTCGTTATGGTTTTATTTAGTTCAGATGATGTAGAGCTTATTAATGTTTGAACTGTTACTTCAAATAATATGATTGATCTTTGTATAAAGACTTGATTTATTTATGGTTATCATGTGTGATACTCGAAATGTACTGAACAATGATATAGTCATAGATCATAGATCTAGATCAGGATGGACAGGGGGTACGCGTGTTGGTTTTGATTACTGATTTATGCTTTGTAGGTAAAACGTTACAATTTAGTAAAAAATTGAGGACTAGCAACAGCACAAAATAACAAAAAAAAGAGACCGGAGGGAAATCAATGTCATGATCCGGAGGGGAGGAGGGTAGTTTGTTTATATTTATGATTTACTGCTTTAGGGATTGTAAAACATAATTTTAGTATTAATAAACATACAGAGGATAAGAATTTATTTATTTATTTATTTATTTTTTATTTATTTTTTTCTGATGTTCTGAACCATTATGTTCGAATTAGCGACACCATTGAATTAAGACCCATATTGTGTATTACAAAATATTATTAATCGAACCACAGGGCCCAGCACCGTGCACTGTACCCTTCTACTTTCATGGTCAGATCTTCCTATTTTCTTCTTTATTAAGTATTATTTTCTTTCTCGTCCTTTAGTCTTTTTGCACTTGTGATTTTTTTCATCGGACCCTCCCAATGGTCCTAGCCCCTTATAACAATACCATTTATTGAGGAATATACGGCTCGTCCATATAGAACCAAATTGTTGTGTATACGAGATTTTACTTGGCCCCAGTGTCCAGCCCGGTGTCGGAGTCATCTAGATTGTCAATTACTATTTCCAAATTCAACTCTGATCCTCACAATTTTAACAAATTACGACAATTTGATTTTTAAGTGGGCTGGGGCCCACGGGGGGACCCCGGGGACGGTAGCCTGTTACGACGAGGTTACCACACCCCCCCTCTATTTACATCCTCCCATTTTAACATGACCGAAATACAACCATTTACTATTATTGGACTCCGAGGCCTGAGCGGAGCCGGTGCCTAAAAGAATTTATATATTATATAATATATTAATATCAATAATAATATTGTATAATATACTAATATATAATAATGATCATATAATTAATATATATAATAATATAACAAATTCAGCGTGACCAGATTCGTTCGCTCTGCAGACGAAGTCGGAGTCGTGGAGGACGGATCGCGTGCGCTTTGGAACTGAGTCGGTCGGCCCCGGCGAGCTCACCGGTGGGTAAAATCGATCCGGTACCGAATCGAGACGTCAGCTCGTCTCCGGCATCGTTTTGCGTAATAATATATAGTAATATATTGATATAATATATAATATAATAATTAATAATAATATATATATATAATGCTAATACTAATAATAATATATAATAATATAATAATAAGATATGGGTGTGTATGCGCACAGCGCGCTACGGCCAAGACGCAACAAGAGCGCGCTCGCGATTCTTCGCGTCCTGTGGTGACTGTAAACGGGCTAATAATATTTATATATTTAAGTTATTTTTTCTTTATTTTTTTTTTTTTTTTATTTTGTTTTATTATTTTATTTATTTTTAGTTATTAATTTATTATTTATTTTTATTTAATAAATAGAATAAATAATTAAATACACCGAATAAGACAAAGATCCGTATCCGTATCCAGTAAGCAAATTAGCGTTCTCAAACCGTGTTCTTATCACTATCAAAGGGCGCCGTGGGAAGTAAAAGCATTCGCTACAGCGCATCATACTGGTCCCTACGAACTAGTAGATTACTTACTTATTATTTTATACTTTATATATATAATTATTATATTATATTTTATATGATATTATTATATATATTATATATATATATTTTATACATATTGATTATTATAATTTATTTATATATAGATATAATATTATATATTAATATTTATAATATTATGTATATTCCCCATTTATTTATTAAAGATCATGTTTTCTTTATTTATTGCTCTTATCGACTCGAAATTTTTCATGCATTGTATATATACTTCTATATATATATATATATTATTATATATTTATATATATTTATATCTATAGTATATCTATATATATACTATTATAATATTATTATAATATTATAATATATATAGTATATTATAATAATTATATAGTAGTATTATTATTATATTATTAATATATATATATATATATATTATATATATATAATATTTATTATATATATATTTATAATATATATAATATATATTTTATATACTGTATATATATACGTACTATATCTATATATATTATATATATATATATATATAAATATATATAGTATTTATTTTATATACTATATATAATATATATTATTTATAGTATATATTATTTTATAATATAATCTATATATATTATATATATTTTTATATATATATATATTATTTATTATTTCTAATATATATTAGCTTTATATTATATATTATGACTAGCGACCAATGCAAGATCTGAACGAATATAAATTACGTGAGCTGTTAATTGCCGTTTTCTTGATACTTACCATAAAGAATATTACTTTAAAATTTCTATTTGTAAAAAAAAAAAGGGGGGCCCCCCCCCCCCCCAATTTTTTCATAACCACCATATTTTTTTTTTCCTTTTTGGGGGGGAGAAAAAACGTTACTTCAAGCCATGTGTAAAATCTGTTGAGAAGGGAATGCTTCAAGATGAAATGGTGGAAACCACAAGACATGATTTTAACTTTATTGCTTTCCATCAGTTTTTCGTTTTCTCGCTATTATCAGAAAAATTTGAGAGGCTTACTAATCACACATGATTAGATGGCACGGCATATCTAGGCTCGTCGGCTCTCAATGTAAGGTAGATCCCGTCCCTACACGCTATTGTATTTATTTCACAAGAGGTTTTGCTTACCACTGTTCCTACACAATTCATGCTTGAACATGTAATAAGAGATATTGCATAAAGATCACACACCTTACCGTATACCAATCATATATAATATATAATATATATTATATATATATATCTATATATATCATATAATATATATATATAATATATATATTATATATACTTATATATACTATATAATATATAAATATATATATTATATTATATGATGAGAAACGAAAAATGAGAGAAGAAGGATAATTGTATTTAGGTTTTATGGGATTTGCAACAGGCGTATATGATAGCATTAATAGGGAAGCTCTGTGGCAAGTGTTTAGAGATAATATAGCCGTTGGCTGGTAGGCTTCTTGCAGTAGAATACTAAAGTTATGTCATGAACCATAGTGAAGCATTTGTTATAAATAGATGGAGTTGACGAAGTTATTGGTTTAGATATTATAGCCGAAGATGTAGGAAGGGATGTGTTATGCTCTCCTTGGTTACTTCATTTGAATCATGATGAAGAATTATGAAAGGAAATTGGAAGTAGGGGGTGCGCAGGGAAGTAGTTAAATGCATGAAATGAGAGAGTGGGGCCGTGCCCTACTTTTATATAGCGTATGATTGGTTTTGTGTTGGCTAATCTGAAGATAGTTTGAGAGGATTGGTTGAGCGGGTTTTGCCAAGGTGTTGTAAAAGGAGAGGTTTGAAAGCAAATGTTGCTATTAGTAAGGTTATGGTTATGGTGGGAGGAGTCGCGGTGTAAAGTTATGTAGATGGGTGAGCAACTGGAACAAATGATGGGTTAAAATATTTAGCATATGTGATTTTTAAAAAAAAGAAAACATATGATGCAGAGTGAATAGGAAGTGTGGATGGTAGGAAGATTGCTTGGTCTGCAATTTATCATTTGGTGGATGCTAAAGGGACTAAGCCTCTATTGCGCTAGGGTTTGCAGAAGAGGGCATATGTTGCAGCGGTTGGGTTCAAGTAACAAGTACTTGTACTCTGTACTTGTAACCTTAAGTAGCATTTTTTGGAGTACTTGTACTTTGTACTATAGTTTAATTTTGTACTGTAAAAACACTTGTATTGTACTTGTATTGAGCCTTTTGTACTTGGTACTTTTGCTTGGTACTTGCAAGTAGTAGTGGCATTTTTAACTTGCCAATAATTTTTTTCTTTTATTCATTTTCCTACGTATTATATTTTTTATAAATGTTATTCTAAATAATTTCCATATTGAATTTTAAAGTATGTCCATTATATATATATATATATATTAACTCATATATTGATAGTTTTACGTGAGCTATTAATAACATAACTATCATCTTATTATAGGATATATATGTAATAGACATGTATAGTACTATTTATGTTATTAATAGGAAATATATATGATATAAAAGTGTACGATTTGTAACTAGTGTGATTACTTTAGTTGTCGTGTTATATTATGGATTCAAGAGGGATAACTTAAGAAAGCGTGATATATAGGATGTGTTATTGTTATTAGTATTCAGTAGGTATCTGCGAGATTATAACTATAGAAGTAAGAATCGTGAGAATGTAGAAGTAAAAGTGAGGTTTATGAGTGGAGTGAATGAGCGTGAATACTAGGGATTATACTGGTATCGAATATAAGGGATGCTATGGACAGCATGTATTAGAGTTGTAAAAGTTAGGGTGTGTGATCTATATATACATACTTATTGATATATACTAATATATACTATAATAATATATATTATATATATTATATATATATTACTTATATTTATATATATATTATATATATATAATATAACTATTCATGAGCCGAGACTTAATAAAAACCCAGACTTCGGGGATAAGGTGAACGTAACCATGTACCAGAAACAAAAGTAAGTAGAAGACTTATGACACAAGTCGGAAAAGACAAGCCCAGGCCATTACACTCCCTTTTATGACCTCCATAGTGGGAACTCGCCGCACAAGAAATCCCACCCTAGAGGTTCACGGACCGCGGATGGACCCTCACTTATGCATCTCGCCAAATGTGGGGTCATCCCTTTGGCCAGGTGGGCCACAACCATACACCTCACCAAAACACCTGCCATACTCACCTCATTAGACTTTTTCTCGCCACTGCCCAAACTCACATTCACTCCTCCAAACATTCTTTGCTGACTCCAATCCACTTTTTTTCTTCGGTCCTCCCAGCCAGTCGATTCCCAACACACTCACCACTATCATCCACCCTTTCCATACCAACTATCACCCATTCTTTCCACATGACCAAACCAATCTAAACATACTTTTCATTTATTCTCTCATTTATCCCTTTTTCATACAATACAATTCTGTAATATGTTCATTCCTCATTTTACAAATTTTTCTCACACCTAAACACCGCCCCTAAGATTGATCCATCTGAACCAGAGTACACTTTAGATCTATACCTCTGTAAGTACCATAGTCTTACTACTATACATTACACACAGGTAAAACTTTACCATCACGCCAGACAACTAGACGACCACACTTCAAGACTATATTTCTCTTACATCACAAGGATTTAGTTGCACCAGCCTCCTTCCTGCAATTAACAACCTTAACCTACTACACTCAGGATTTCATCCGTTCCCACTTTTCGGTCGAAGCATAATATATCCTTAGATATTTAAATTCAGGTCACCGCTATTTCCAGCTTTGCTCCATCTAGCATACTTCACACGAGGGATGTCCTCAACTCGTAACCATAACCTTACTCTTAATTCCTACGTCTACTTTCAAACCCAATCCTTTTACACACCTCCAATCTTTCTACCAATCTCTCAAACTCTCTTCAGATTCACTCTCAAAACCATTTATATAGCTAATATAATATAATATACTAATATATCATATATATACTATATATAATTTATATATTTATATATATACTATATATATATATATATATATATATATATATATATTTAATATCATTATATACTATATAATAATATATAGTATACTATACTATATTATAAGAAGATGTGATTCATTGGATTTTGTGGTGTGTAACAGAAACGTTTATAGGGGGGGGGGGGTATAGTTCGAGGACTGGAGGAGGAGAGCAGTAATAGTACCTTCATATAAGGTAGGGGAAAATGTAACTGTAAGTATTTAAGGAGTTAATTGTTTATTGAGTGTTTGTTGTAAGGTAGATATGCTGGTATTTTGTCGAAAGAGTGCGCGAATGAGTGAATAATAATTTGGGGAAGAATTAAGGTGCGTTTGAAGTGGTAGAAGATGTGTTGGTCAAATCTGTACATTGAAACAAATGATTGGGATTAAGAGGGAGGAGAGAATAAATTGTATCTTAGGATTTATGGATTTGCACCAGGCGTATAATAGGCATTAATAGGGAATTATGGCAGGTCGTTCAGTTACTATCGGTGTTTGGTAGTGTAAGCTTCTGAATAGAATCAAAAGTATGTATGGACGATAGTGAAGCAGTGCTATGTTGAAGAATAAGTAGCAGTTCGAGTAGATTATTTTAATATTTAATTAGCGGAGTGAGACAGGAATGTGGTATGTCTCCTTGGCAATTCAATCTTTATATGGATGAGGTTATGAAAGAAGTAAAGGTAGCGGGTGCAAGGGATAGAGTTTAAGAATGACTGAGAATGAATAGAGAGTGGGAAGATTTCCATACTATTACATAGAGGATGATTTCTTTTTGTGTATCGATCTGAGAGAGTTTGCAGCAGGACTAGTAGAGAGGAGTTTGGTGGGTTGTGTACAAAGAAAGGGTTTGAAAGTAATGTAGAATAGAGAAGCGTTATGGTTGTGATGAGGGACAGACCTCATGTCGTGAAGTTATGTTAGATGGTGAGAGCTGGAAAAAGTGACTGAATTTAAATATTTATGATTATATGTTGAATGAAAGGAGCGGATGATGCACGAGATCCTGTTATGTAGTAGGAAAATTAGTGATGCACTAAGGTGGCTGGTTGCCAGTTTAAATCGTTGTGATGAAAAGGGACTAAGTGTGAAGTGCGCTAGGGTCTTACATGAAAAGGTATGTTGTTCACCCGTGTTAATGCATATGCAATTAACGACCTTCATCTGAATAGAGGATATAGATCTAAACTTAACCAATGTGTTTCAGCTATGGGCACAATCTTAGTGGCGTGATTAGATGTGAAAAGAAATTGATAAAATGAAGAATGACGTATTAGAGAGTTTTTGGTGTGGAGATAAGGTATAATGAGAGAATAAATGAAATGTGGCGTTGAGATGGTTTGGTATGTGGAAAGGATGGATGAGACGGTCGGTTAACACGGATGTTTAGTGGTAAGTGTGTTGGGACGACTCGTTGGGAGACAGAAGAAAAAGTGGAATGAGTCAAAAAAGGAATGCCTGAAAAAGGAATGAAGTTTGGCAGAGGCGAGAACGAAAGTGCATAATAGAGGCCCACCTGGGACAAGGAATGAACCCCACATTGACGAAGTGCCATAGTTGAGGTTCAATCGCGGTCCCGTGAAGCGCTACTGGAGTGGATTTTTCTGACTGCCGCGAGTTCTCACTAAATTTATAACGGGGGCGGTAGGCTTGGCTTTCTTTTCGACACCGCTTCCTCATTCTTACTACTTTTATCTTTCCGCTATATGTTACGCACCTTGCCTCCAGTCTTGGCGAGATAAGATGGGTCGGTGCATTGTGATTGTATGATAATATATATATATATACATATAAATACTATACTATACTACTATTTTATAATATATAAATAAATATCATAATATATTATATATATATATATATATATTTTATTATATATATATATATATTAAAGCATATTATTGTCTGAATTATATAATATATAATATATATATGCAAGTTTCCATAAAGTCTTGCTACTCCAGTAATGTACTTGTACTTTTGATTTTGTACTTTATTGTACTTGTACTTGAACACAATTCTAGACAGTATTTCGTATTGACCGTTGACAATTCCTTAGAACAAAGTAACTTGTACATACTCTAACCTCATGTCTTGTTTACAAATTGTACTTGAAACCCAACCACCTGTATGTTGTTACTTGTTAATAAATATAGTTAGTGAAACTAGTTTTTAATTAGAGATTCTCT
>JABUQX010058864.1:0-12500 GCA_015478945.1 Trachelipus rathkii | reverse complement strand
AATTTTTTCATTATAATATTATAAATAAATTTTTTGTAAGGATATATACTATCTAGTATTTAATATTAAAAACCTTTTGTGAAGTCGCACATTATTGGCAGAAGACGTGCGGACGTGCGGACTTGCGATAGCGGAGGTTTGATGGTCTGAATAGGTGCGAAGGAGCGCTAGCGGACTACGTTTTCTCGAGGTGCGGAGGTGCGCTAGCGGACTACCCCTAAATGAGCGGGGTGCCCACCTCTGGTGGACACTAAAGCTTGTTGCTCAGTAGATGAAGTGGTCGTCTGTAAAGGTGAATCGTAAGCTAAGTGAGGAATCATCTTTAGAGGTGAATCATCATCATCCGATTGAGGAATCATCTGCGAAGGCGAATCACCAATCTATTAAGAAGCCATCTGCGAAGGCAAATAAACAACCGAATGAGAAACCATCTGTGGAACCGAAGGAAGTATGGCAAGCTACGACTAATCGAAACGACGTCCGTCCGTCCATCAGGACGTTGTACTTTGTAGAACCTATCCATCCTTTGAAGAACCTTGTAAGGGTCAGAATAAGGTGTTTCCAGACTCTTCCAAATGCAATCGACTCGAAGAAAGATATGGGTACATTATTGAAGTTCGGCTGGAATGTATGACGAAGCACTGGAGGGATGAAGAGGTGATAGCTGTGGAAAATCCAGTTATTTCATGTGAGCCATAAATTTTCTCGTGAAGCCGCTGTAAGGATCTCTGCGTTTAGGAGCTTGAAGATGTTTTAAAGGACAAAGTGGTGATTTTTGGTTACTGCTTGAAAAGGAAAGAATCATGAGTCATCAGGAATGAAACGAAGACTTGACATGATGACTAGAAGAGAGAATAACCAGTTTCGCATGGCGTTGAATCTTTGAAAATTGGCACTGTTGAGAAGAACGAACCCAAAATTCAGATGTCACGATCCATGTTAGGGCAGAAATACCTAGTCTTTATAAGAAGCAGAGAATCTTCCAGGATGAGACATCTGGTGAAAACTGTTGAAGATCTACTCACCCCAAGGTTTTGGCAAAATGGTCGGCTAAAAGCTGAAGAGATATCACACCATACTTGAAGATTGTCTTGTAGATGGCAAGAATGAAGACGAGGCTGGAAAGTGGTAGTTTCTTCATCTGTTGATTGAAGACGATCAATAGCTGGTAAATCGAAGGCATCTACTGTTACCGAGAATATCCAGGAAAAACATCTACCACGCTATTATCTTTAATTCTAAGGCAGCCCATTAAAGAGACATGTTCTGTTAAGACAGAAAGATAATGTTGCTGTCGATGACTCTTTGCTTGATTGCTACTATAGAAAACTGAAACGAGAGGTTTGTGATCAGTGCACAAGATGACATTTCTTCCTTTTAACATATACTTGAAATGAAGAACAGAATAGTAGACTGCTAGAAACTCACTGTCGAAATCTGAGTATTTGCGTTGCTGTTCTGATAGCTTTTTGCTGTAGAAATCTACAGGCCCTGGCTGTCTGGCTACTATCTGTTACAAGTGAAGATTGGATACATCCGGCAGGAAAAATGAAAGAGTTGTAGCCTTTTGGAGTCTATTCTTGATTTCAATGATGTCTTATTCTTCTTCTGTGGATGGTGCTTTGCTTTTTCTGATACAGGAAAGACGAGGTTTGTAAAACAAGGGGTAAAACGGCAATAGTATCCAACCATTCCCAAGAATCTTTTAAGAGCTGCTGAATCTCGAGGAAGAGGGTACTTGGAAATTTAGGACGTGTTTTCTGAAGGAGGAGAAATTTCATCTGAAGAAATTTAGTATCCTAGACAGTTGACAAAAACTTGAAGAATTCGCATTTTTCTAAGGACATTTTGAAAGAATTTTCTTGAAGAAGCTCAAAAACTGCTCTGTGATGTTCTTCATGCTAGTTTTGAGATAGTGAAAAAAATTATCAAATTATCTACAGTAGATATACGTAGACAAAAGGATGATGTCTGAAAATGGAATCCATTATTCTTTGAAAAGTAGATTCTGCGTTCTTCAAGCCAAATGACATAAAAACATACTCAAAAGGGCCGAAAGGATTTGTTATGGCAGCCTTTTCAATGTCCTCCGGTGGCATTTGGATTTGGTGATATGCCCTCTGAAGGCCTATTTTGCTGAAGATTGTTGATCCATGTAGATGCTGTGAGAGCCTTTGAATGTGAGGTAGCGGATACCCATCTATTTTAATAATGACATTCAAAAATTTGCATTCACCACAAAGCCTCCAGGTTCCAGGGGTTTTCTTTGTCACCATATGGAGCAGAGACACCCAAGAACACTTGGAAGGTATTATGATTCCATTCTTTAAGAGAGTGTCGAATTCAGCTTTTGCTGCTTTGAGTTTATCTTCGGGAAGACTACGAGGTCTTGTAAAGACTGGAAGAGAATCATTAGTCTCCATGTAGTGAACAGGTTCATTTGGATTAAACTTGATGTTTGTTAAGTCAATAGATGAAGTTAAGAGTGGAGACTCCTGAAGCAAAGATGATATATTGGAGTCTTCAATATTAGTGTTGATTTGTAATGAAGGAACTTCCTCCGAAGAGACTGGAAGAGGTGGTAGAAGAGAAGTATTTTTTATCTTCCCACAATCGATAATTAAGTTTTAATGGTGTAGAAAATCAATACCCAGTATTGGCATTGCAATATCTGCTACTATGAAAGTCCAATTAAGTTCTCTACAAAACTTCTTGATTATTATATATGTTGCTATTTCACCATGACACGTGATATGCGAGGCATTGTCCGCGGAACTATTGACATTAGTTACAAGTAGGTACATATTGGTTACCATCGGAAAGGCGCCAGTGTCTAAGAGGAAGAAAGTATCTGCGCCGAATATTGTGACATTGATAGTAAGTTGCGAACTGATTATAGCTCAGCAATCAGTTCGCTTTTCTAGTTTTCCGTTGGTACAGGAAAGTAAGATCTAAAAGAGGGATGAGACTAGTGTTGCACCAGTGCATTTGATTTGTCAGGCCACTTGCACCATGGTCTGCATGTTCTTGCCTGCTAAGCGAAATAAATGTGGGCACGGCAGACATGGGGCCTATGATTTTAACTATATGGACGCAGTCCTACAGGTGTTTCTGTTGCCGATGTTGTTGTTGGTGCTGCTGCTGGTGTTGTTGTTTGTGTAAATGTTGCTGTAGATACTGCCAAGACAGGTGCAAACGACACCAAAACAACTAGATCGTTGTCTAGTTCACCAAGTTGTTCAAAGGTAAGTGCTGTATGCGAAGTCATAGTTGGTCGAATACCTGTTGGGAGAGTCTGCAAGAACTGCATCCGAATAATATCTCCTCCAATTTTCAATTTGGCACCATAACGAAGCATTTCTCCTAGATGAAGGAAAGATTTGCCGCTGTAGACTTGTTTGGACATAAACTCGTTAAATAACTCTGTCTTTCTTTTCTCGTAGATAGTAATGACTGCTTTCTTCAGAGAAGTGTAAGCTTGAGCATCAAGTTCTATAGAGGTGATACGGTCGACGACGTCTGTGGGCAGCTTGGAAAGAGCGTTGAAGTACTTCGTCTTCGAGGTTATTTTTCTAAGGTGAAATTGTGCTTCTAAGACTCGGAACCAGTTTGGGACTGAAGTCTCATAAAACAATGGCGGTTTCGCCTTGATCCCAGCGATAGTTTCTTCAGTTTGATCTTCGGGAGGAAGCTGTTGGTTTTCGATTTCTGAAGTCATCTATTTGAGTCCTGAGGGAATGTTTTTTTTTTTTGAAGTCTTGAGAGAGTAGACTTCTTCTTCTTGAGTCTTGAGAGAGTGTTCTTTCACTCGAGTCACCAGTTATGAATTGAAGGAGTTATAATTATCACTTCTTCTTGTTCCTCCACTGCACAAGTTTTGGTTGAGGTACTTTTGAAATCTCACGTAAAGACTTCCTTTAAACGTTGTGAGACCTAAATATAAACAGGTAGTAGCTTATTGCAGCTTTCTCTGTCGGATGTCGCCTTCTTCACAACCATGAAGCTAATGTATTACGTTTTGGTACATCGAGGCTAATGAGCCATCAGCATTTATTTGTTATAAAACAATTTTTAATTATCTTTATATAGTTAGGATTAAAAACTGCTATATGTCTTTTTGGTTAAATTTTATTAAAATCATATTTATTATATACAAACAAGTTGCTGACCTGGAGTTAAGCATAGTAATTTTAAGTAAATATAAGTTTCTTTCATCGCAAACCATGTCTAAGGAAGAGAAGTTTACCAAAATACATTTCAAATATACCGCCAAGATATAGAATAGGCAGGATGATGTGTATTTAAAAATCGTACGAAAATACAAGTTATTTACATAAATATACAAAATATGATATAAATGAGAGTAAATATTATATTGCAATAGAAATTGCATAATTTAGTAACATATGAATAAAAACTAGGTAATAACAGTTAAACAACTGTTATTCTATATTCCAAAAATAAAATCGATAAAAATGACATTCTTACAATTTGTTTTCTTTAATTCTCGTATCTTACAGGAAATATATTTTTTAATGGTAACTAAAAACACTTAGAGTAATATATATATATATATATATGTATATATAATATTTTAATAGATATAATATATTAATATATATATATATAACTATATGTCATTTATATGCATATACAAATATATACAAGATACATATATATTTAAATATATATATATATATATATATATATATATTATAGAGTGTGTGTGATGTGTTGTTGTTATAGTAAAATGTAACTTATATATATTTGTAATTCAAACAATCCAATAATATATAATATATATATATATATAAATTTTATATATATAGAGTATATATATATATATATATATATATAATATATATTATTATATATTATATATATATATTATATATATATATTAGTTATATAGTTATAAAACATATCTTATATAATAAGATGAATAATATCAGATTTTATTGAATATTATATCTCTTATATTTCTTTATTATAATATAATATATATGTTTTTATATAAATATTTTATTATAAATGTTCGAGATAAAAATAATAATAATTAATTATACAAATAATAATATTAATATACTGATAATATAATAAACTCTTATATATAAGGGTAATTTATTAGTGTTTTAATATGTTAATAAATATATAATTTAAAAGTTTAAGGAAAATTCAGAAATTCCAAAAAATGGAAAAAACAAAATTTGAAAATAATTTAAATATATAAAAGTTAATAGGGAATAATTTGGAAGGTAGTACATTCATAAAATACCAAAACTAAATTAAATACAAAATAAAAGATAGAAGCAAATAACAATTATAAATTAGGCGAAAATAAATATAATGATAAATAAATAAAAAAAAATAATAAGTAAAATCTCCGACTTCTTCAAATTCAAATTTTATTTTTCAAGAACATTTTTGAAATTATAAATTCATGTGAAATTCAAGAATATCCTCTTATGAAATTCAATTCAAGGATTACAGTTTAAATGCTCCTTTCGAGGCTTCTTCTTTTCAATATTTTTTAAGAAGAAATTAATTTGAATTAACTTTAAATACATGAGAGAAAAATTTATTTTCGCACTACTATCATTTAATTTTTGTCCTTTATTTCACCATACAAGTATTCTATATCATTATATAATATCTATCTATCTATCTATCTATCTATCTATCTATCTATCTATCTATCTATCTATCTATCTATCTATCTATCTATCTATCTATCTATCTATCTATCTATCTATCTATCTATCTATCTATCAATTTAAATCTCTTACCTTCTATCTATCTATCTATCTATCTATCTATCTATCTATCTAATCTATCTATCATATCATATCTATCTATCTAATCTAATCTATTCTATCTAATCTATCTATCTATCTATCTATCTATCTATCTATCTATCTATCTATCTATCTTGAAAACCCGAAGGAAATGAAATAATACTTAAGAAAAGTTGGGCATAAATTACATAAAATTTCCTTAATAAGAAAAAGAAATCTGTCTCATTTAAAGGATTTACAGATGCAAAGGAAAAATCCCAAAAAAGAATTGGTTTCAGTAAGGAAGACAAATAATCTCAAATTGCGAAAGAAGATAAATTACCGAAAGACACCTAAAAATTTGGTTTCTTGACGAGACGGAATGACTCGGTGATCAATATATGAAGACGCTCACGTATATATGATAAATCAAAAAATGATTTTACTATTGTGAAGTCACGAAAAGAGAGTAAACAAATAATTTATGGAACTAAAAATTAGAAACCTAATGATAACTTAAGAGGTGTCAAAGGTTTTTGGAATTTATTGTAGCTATGGTTTAGGTGTTAAAAATATTTACTTAGAAGTGAATTTATTATTAAAGAAAATTTACAATATAGAATTCCTGGAATGTACTCGATTGCAGAAATCCCTACTCTAAATCCTTTAAATTTACACTGATTCAGAATTTAAAGAAAAGCTTTTAAATGAAGACTTCTGGCCAACGGGAATAATACAGTATGTAGAAAATTTTTTACTAACAGAAAGAATGGCAACAACAATAATGTATTTAAATGATATTTCTGAAGACATATCGAGTAGTTGATTTATTTAATAATGACTTTGATGCTTTAAAATCAATGATTAAATTTTGTTTAAGACAGAAGAATGATCTGAGTATAAAAATGGCATTTTATTAATGGAAACTTCTTGATGTATATTTATTTTTTAACTGTTTTGTTTTATTTTTAAATTTTATTTTACTTATGAATGTAATATGTTTACGAAATAAAGAATTAAACGCTAAACGCTATCTATCTATCTATCTATCTATCTATCTATCTCTCTCTCATCTCTCTATCTCTCTATCTCTCTATCTCTCTATCTCTATATATCTATTTATATTTCCAGATGGTAATATGTGGTTTTACCGCCTTTCTATGGTTTGGGTAAAACGGAATACCTTTCTTATGCCCAACGTACGATTACGTAGTGGTGGAGTAAACTTTTCCATGATTATCATACAAGTTTGTCTTACCCCTAAGTAAGCAATGAACATGTTTGAGTTTTTATTAAAGAACGTGTAACTTTCAATCGAATGTGTCACGAAGAGTTTTATATTCCTTAAGTTAAAGTATTTAATTCAAAATAAAATATAGTGAATCAATTTAAGCAAAATCTTTTAAATGCTTGAATAATTTTTTATTACAAGGTAAATATAATTTATGCTTACCATATATATATATATATAATATTATATATTTATATAATATTATAATATATAATTATAATATTTATATATAATATTATACTAAATATATATATATACATAAATATATAATAATATTGATATATATAAATATGATAATATATATATATATAATATATAATATATTATAATACTATATTATAAAAATATAATATAAGAATTAACTATTATATATATATAACGTTATATAATATATATATTACTTGTATAATAATAATATATTATATATATATATATATAAATATAAGATATATAATATAATATATATTAATATATATTATTATATATATTAATATATAATATATATATATATATAATATATAATATATATATATATAATATTATATAATATAATATATAATATATTAGTGATTGGGACGATTAAATCGGAACGGCATCGGAATCGGAGAAATCGGTTGTTTTTCAGGAATCGGAATCGGAATCGGAGTCGGCAAAATTGTACCGATTTCTTTGACCGATTCTTGGTATACAATCTTAAAATAATTTTTTCATTTATTTTGCAGTATTACATTCAAAACCTGCATGCTAGAAACAACGGAAAGTAATTTTGAAAAATTCCTAAAAATACTGAAAAATTTTGTTGATTGTACAAATTTCGTGAGCCACAAGGAATCAATATGGCATCGGCAATAATCCAAATATGAAAGTGATTTGCAGTTTTTTTGAAAAAAAGGATCAGAAAGACTATTTGAGGGTTGTGGTCTACAAGTCAGCAGGAAAATCAGCAAAAAAATAGATTCTAGCATTTACTCTATAACTATAAGAAATACTAGTGCTTGCTAAGCCTATCTGACCATACGCTTTAAAATACATTCCTTGAGGAGGATGAATATTACAATTAAAATGTAGAAGATGATATTCTTAAGTAATGGATGTGCGAAGATATATGCTTTATAAAGGAAAGGAAAACAGTTATCCATCTACTTTAAATCCAATCTTTTTTACTCATTTATCAACAGAAATCGACGTAAGTGATTACTGAAAGATAAAATAGGTTTTTAACAAGTTTTTGAAAGACCGTTTTTTCGGAATTTTAAAAGAAAAGACTTTAAAAACAGCAAAGAAAAACTCATTACCTAAGGAGAAAAACCCATATATTGAACAAATTAAAGATTTTATAAAAGTATAATGAAGCCCAATATAAAATAAAATAAGAAAACTTATTAAAAAAATTCAGAAGTCCAGCCTTTACAATAGGGTCATCAATATAAAACGTTTATCTATTCTCAGCATTTAGTGCTTGTCCTTCTTGTGCTCTTATAAAAGAAAAATATATATGTCTCGACCCCCCCCCTTCCGATGGAAAGTGTGTAAAGACTCGTTTCAAGCATTGGTAGGATCAATGGATTCTCCTAATAGAAATCGGATGCACGCAGAAACGGGGGAAATGTTAATGTTTTTGCAACTACATTTTATAGAGGTCATGATTTTTTGACTAACAATAATAAAGATAATTTGCTTCAAGCTCGTACACTTTTAAAGTATAAAAGAGGATTTTTTTTATTAAACAAAAATTGTTCATTTATTGTAAGATTTTTAAATATTGATATTATTTTCCACAGTGGTTTAAAAAAATAAAGGATAATTAACACTATCTCTTTTTCGAAAAACGTTTTAAAATATAAGCAGAATTCATAATAAACATTAATTTCTAAGGTTTAAATTTTAATTAATTAGTTGATTTAGCAAAATGAGGCATTTATACAATATAATTATATATATAAATATAATTTATAGTTATAAATTACAAGAGCAGATATTTATATTATATTATATATATATATATATTATTATATTATAATATATATATATAATATATAATATATATATATACTATACATAATAAATAATATATAGCTGGGTTGGTTCGCTACTACTTATTTAGTGCCCTAGAAATGCTCTTTCATGGACTCGGATCCCGTCATGTTTTGACACCCTACCCCATTATGAGGAAGTATAAGAGACAAGGCATATATTATATATATAGTATATATATATATATATATAGCATATATATATATATATATAATATATATATATTATATATATATATATATATAATATATATATATTATATTATATATATTATATATATTATAATATATTATTAATTATTATATTTATTTGATGACACAAATTGTAAGATCAGTGTGGACGCGGTGGAATCCAGAAGGGAGGCAAGAAGGGAGAAGCTAGCAGCAGAAGACTGCAGCAAGAGTGTTTGAAAATCTGAAAGATATATATTGGAATGAGGATTGTAAAAAAATCTCCGAGAAGATTACTATTCTTTGCTTCTTTTGGGAATTGTTTTTGAAGAGTATTAACTGCAGCAAGATAGATAATTATCAAGCAAATTCAAAATTTATATTAACCATTCAAAATTTCAAAGGATTAAAAGAATTTATTTTAAATATTTTTCATATGCATCTAAGAATGGAGGAGCAACATTTTTTTCCGACAACACTTCTTTAATTAATTATTTGACTTGAAATGCAAAATGTTAAAAAGGAATAAGAAAATAAATTTTGAAACTTTTAAATACTATGAAAATTCGGTGAAGCTGCGTTTCGCGCAGCCGTCGCAGTCAGGGAAGAAAATTCATTAATTGTGTCTTCGGTCTGATAACAAGGGGCTGAAAACCCCCTTCTATCATATGATTCTTTTCATGATGGTGATGATAAGTTTGTAAACTTATCAGCACCAACACCACCCTGCTGCTATGCGGGATATGTGAACGCTTTTGAAAATAAATAAATAATATATGTTATATATTATATATATATATATATTAATATATAATATAATTAAATAAATATATATAAATATATAAATAATATATTATAATAATAATATATATATATATATAATAGTATTAATTACATTATATTAGATAATATATATATATTAATTATAACTATATATATAATATATATATATATATAATAATATATATATAAATATAATATATATATATAATATATATATAATATAGTTTATATATATATATATATATAATGAGAAGTATAAGAATTAATGTCATTATACTTCTATCTGGATTTGAACCTACCGTGAGCATATGGTGTGCGTCAGGTGTTGAGGTACCTAATATTGCTCTCTATAGTGGTTACTATATACTCATAACTATGAGCGATATCCTACCATAGCCTCATAAATATATACTTTTGATTTACAAGATAAGTTATAAATAGTGATCAACCGAGTTCCCGTTACTCAATAAGACTTGGAGTGCGATGAGCGATAGTGTTGAGATTGTAACACAGCCATTATAACATGTCATGATTATGGTAATAATGCATGTATTATTGTATTTAACATTTCTGTAGTTTATTGTTCCCCAATATGTATCACAAAATTGAGCCGATCTATAAATTAGTATTCGTCAATTATCTCTGTATAAGATGTAAAGAAAGAACCATTGTTAGTCCCAAAATGACAACAAGATGGACTATACATTAAAGAAAAGACCTTTATATTACCTGTGTTCCTCTCTTCCCCTCTGGATTGCAACCACTAACGATCTAATAGTTTTGCGGTGTTTTGGAAGAGCGAATTAAATGCCCGGTAGTCTATAATTAAACAGCTACTGAGCTAGTCTCTCAAGACTCAAAATATATAATATACTCTTATTTAGAGTGCGATATCATCAAGAACAGTTAATATCTAAAAGAGGATCAGCCGATGTGTAATTACAACTCTAAGTTTTTTATAACGTCTAATTAAACTTGTTCTATATATCCTTTATTATATTTAAATTTGTTTTATGGAAATGGTTGCCCACAAGGTGACATCACCAAGTGTCCAGCCTGTCCTATCTCTCGTTCTTATATTGTTAGTTGTTTAAAATATGCTATAGTGATGGTGTAATTGAGATTGTGCATGCTAAGATGATAATGGCATAGCTAAATTCTTATTTACCTTCTACATATTATATGTTCTTAATTACTCTCTTTATATATATGAACATCTTAATACTATAATTCTATTTATTAATTGACTATATATTATTTAACATCTATATAATATTATATAAAGATTATAGATATTAGAGATTTAATAAATTTAATTAGTTAAAATTTAGGTAATGTTGAGTATACTTTAATTTAAAAAATTCTCTGAGTTAAGCTTTATATACTGTTCTTGAATCCAAGTTTTTGTACCTTTGGAGGATAATAGTCTCATGATAGCTTAATATAGCACGCGGGCATATTGTCCTCTATCGCGCTTAACATTATCTCGTAGTGGTTTCAATATATTACCAGAGAAGGCAGATTATAATTCTTGAGAACTTAATTAATCTATCATTTTCTTATAATTCATTTAAACGTTCTTCGGTCTATTTCGCGCAGTTGCAATATATTTAACTATTACTAAAATTATAAAGAACGAGAATAAATAGTACATAGTCAGGACATACTACTGTTGATTCGCCCTTAACGGTAGAAAAACTTCTCGGTTGCTTTATATAATAACTGTTCTTGAATCCAAGTTTTTTGGCTGGTGTGGATTGCTCTATGATTGTAGAGCACGGCATTCTTTAGTCTCTCACGTGTCGCCAACATTATGACTATAGTGTGAGTTCTCATAATCCATGAGAAGGCTCATAGTTTAATATATTTATCTATAATACCTTTCATTATATGTTCTTCTTTAACATCTTATATAAAATATAATTGCGATAATTATGCAATATTTAAAATATATCTATATATTAATATATAAATAATATATATAATATTATAGTATAATATATAGTTATAATATGGAAATAATAATTATATATATATATATATATATATTAATAATATATTTAAATATATTAAATATATATATTATTAAATATTGTATATATATAATAATTTATAGTAATATTATATAGTATTATTATTTAATTAATATATATTATATAATATATATTAAAAATAATAATATATATACATATATATATATACTTAATTTATATATAGTTACATAATATATATATATATATATATATATAATATATATAAATACAGTAATATATATATTATAATACGTAATCGAAATAGTCGAGGGTGACAAATTTGGGAGATATTATCTTTGTACCAATTATACAAATTGTATTTGTATCTAAATATTAATTAAGTTACTCTGTAAACTGTCCTACATTTGGATAGGTAAATGAGTATAGAGGAAGATGAAAGATGTATAGATATTGT
>JABUQX010058863.1:25000-39807 GCA_015478945.1 Trachelipus rathkii | reverse complement strand
AAAATAAATTTGAGAACAGTTTTGTATATAAATTGACATAAAAATTTATATGTCCACTCACGATTTTAACACACTTTAGAGAAATTGGAATTCGAAGAATTAAGGAGCTAACAGATACACAAAAACAGTTCTGATAAAATACTTAGCGTAATGAATCGGTAGAAGAACTAAAGTAAGAAAACTAACTTGTAAAGTTATAACTAAAACGAAACTTACTTTTATAACATAAAATAGGTAAGATATATAATTAATAATTGTCTAGAAATGATACTCGTTAAACTATTTACGCTATAGAGTTTAATATAAGAGAAGTTCTAAATATGAAAAAAAGTTTTTCAGAGTATAGATCAGTCGATAGTATCTAAATATTGAAGAGAATTATCTAGATGGAGGAGAAAGAAATCTGAGTTAAGGAATAAAATTATGATATTGAGTTTTAGGACATTCATAGAAAGATAAAACAGTTTATCCGCATATCAGCATCTGCTCTATCTGTCAGATAAATAAAACGGTACATAATGAGTATATAATACTGATATTATTGGATTGATCTTAGAGAAATTTAAAAGTTAAAACGAAGAAGATATTTTAAAAAAGCCGTGAGCATTAGTGATCTGCTTAATAGCTGTTTCTACCATTTGGACAGGATACAAATATGCCTAATCTTGTTTACGTTAATTATAGACCGCTATTCATATGACAGTAAGTAACTTCTGTTTCGCTAGTGCCTCTCAAGAAAATAAATTACGGGAGAAATAAAGAAATGCCTACATTAATGCAGCTTAGTGGCGTTTCTTGGAATATTCCGCTGTGTAGATTATTTTCTGAGGATTTAGTTGAGCGAAATTTCACTGTCCTGCTATCTGTTACAATGGAATGATCTAGCATGGACTTGATTGGCGAATGGTTCCACTATATTTGTGTAATCAAACAACTATTGTACGATCAAACCTAGATAGTTAATAAGGTCTCATTGTGTAATTTACTCGAGACATAGGAATTTAGCTGCGTGTTCCTTAGTAGGTGTTTCTAATGTTGTACAATAGAGCATTAGATTTTAGAGAGCTCTACTCCGATACTGGCCGAGCTCTACTTACCTAATGGTGTTGTTATTATACTCACTGAGACTCTCAGCGCCGATAAACAAATAGATGCGGTATAGATCGACCCCCGCCCAATTGTAATGTTCTGCCAGAGAGATCTAAGTGTCATTGCCTATGGATTAAGTTTGATCCTGGCTTATACGGAACGGCACCTAAATGGAATATAAATAGCATATGTTATAATAGACTAGCCACCCTTTATAGCGAAGATTCTGAATCAGCTAAGTCTATATAAAAAAAAAAATTTAATAAAATCAACATGAACTTTTATTATTAGAAAGGCAAGCAATAAAATAAGGTGCTTTAACGACCAAAGAGGCGCGCCTAGCGCTTTCTAATATCCAGATTCCAAGTAGACAAATAGTCGTCCTCGCTATGTTCGATATATATACCCTTATAATTAAAGTATAAAAGTTAATATACATGAGTAAATGTAACTTTAATCTAGAAAAAAATGGGAAGTCCTCATTAGAAATTTAAGAAACGTTTCGCAATATTTATTGCATTATAAAGAAAATTTTTACAATATAAAATAAAATAATAACAATTTTTTTTCTTTCTCTCAGATGGTCTTATTTAAAAGTATTATCTAAAATTGACAAATAATAATTTATTTCCTAATGATTAAAAGGGTTGCCTCCAGTAGTAGGTTAGTCACGTCATATTATTTTAGTAGAAAATTATATTGTTATTCTCTATACAGTATCGATAACATGTCACACGTCTCCTCATTACCTAAACTTTTTATAAAAAATAATTATCGAAGAAGAAGTTGTAAAGCAAAATTCTATCAAGAAAAACTAATTTAATAAAGTAGTCCTTCTGTAGTGTATTATCAAATATTTATATATAATAAGGTGTTGTCTGTTGAGACTTGAGACTGATAAATAATCGTAGGGCAGTGTTAGGTGTGAGAACAAATTAAGAAATCTTGTACATAAGAAAGTCTCCTTTGATGTTTTTGAAACATAAAGTGTTGCATTCTATTTTTTTTTTTTGTGAGTAATATTAATCAAAGGTCACCTAAATAGTGGCTCTGTACCAATCGAGCTGTGCGTACTTGCTGAGGAAGGTCTAGATTGGATAAAGAGCCCGTGAGAGAAGCAAATCACAATTGGTACAACTCTCTCTCGAACCCAAACTTCCTTCTACGTAAAATTCGAGTCAAAGACGGAATAAGTAATTTAAAAGTAAAGGTTTTTTTGTTTTATAATAAGACTAATGATAAAACAACATAATTTGTGTTCATGTAAAATAGACATTAGAAATATACGGTAAGCATTAATATAAAACTCAAAAAATGAGTAAAAAGTGAATATTTCGCTATATCTCCACAATCATTTCATTTGTGTCTTGATGTAATTCTTGTTCTTATACTTTATTGCGTTCATATTCTTATAGGCATATCATCTCTCATTCTTATATAGATCTAGTGGCCAATCATAAATACTATTAACTTAGAGATATCAGGAACTCTATATATTTATCACAAAATTTAAAACAATAAGAAATAGTTGTTAAATTTATCTGTTGGAATAGTAAAATAAACATATATATATATCCACTATATATATTATTATATATATACCATATATATATTACTTCTAATACTAGATAACACCTTACAGACATCCCTACTAATCATATCCTGTGGCGGGGAGGGAAGAATTTCGACAAAATACAGCAATACAGCAGGCCTGTACTGTGTAGTAATCGTCGACTTCTACGTGAGGTCATAGTAGATATGTAATGATTTAGGGTTGGTTCATCAATATAAACCACTACTATATATTACTCTTTAGCTTAAGGTAAAATTATATAGTGAGTACTGATATGAAGCTAATGTCACTATCGGAATTGGAGAGTATCGTTATGACTCGGTCAACCTTGAATATACAACCATTTTATATTTTATTGATTCGAAAAAAAATTATATAGACTTCTTTGTATTTTTGATAGGTATTACATATTATATATAGATGAAATG
The DNA here is from genome assembly GCA_015478945.1 of Trachelipus rathkii. Classification (NCBI taxonomy): domain Eukaryota; kingdom Metazoa; phylum Arthropoda; class Malacostraca; order Isopoda; family Trachelipodidae; genus Trachelipus; species Trachelipus rathkii. The sequence continues at coordinate 36,717 of JABUQX010058863.1, read as the reverse complement.
GGTACCAGTAAGTAATATATGCTTTAGTATCATATATATAGAGTAAAGAAGGAGAGAGGTAATCTAATTATGGATATGTAGTTACTTTATAGAATAGGTAGCATAAATTTTATGAATTTATTAGCTTACGCTATTAGTGATTAGTAAACAAATAAGATAGTATGAAGGAATCACTAATCAGTATTATAAAATTGAGTGGATTAGTGGTGTGGTGTGGAATAATGTGTGAGTTATATATGACTAAGGTAGTTCGCTCGCTTGTATAACTATAATTGACTACGAACATTCAGCACTATGTGTACGTGTATTTAAAGGAAGTGATAGTAGTAAGGAAGAGAAGTAGGGAGAGATTGCGCTAGTTGACAAAATATTTATTAATCTATGGATGAGTGACCAAAAACCCTAGGAGTGAAGTAAGGCCTTCGAGGAATTCTTAAGAGAGTTGTATGACAATGAAGTATACTTCGTGTGTGTTAAATTATAGATTTATACACTTAATCAATATTATAATAGGTATAAAATAATAATTATAGTTATTGAAAGAGTTATACTAAATAAGTTAAATAATTAGATTAGATTGGTAATTAGTGAGATCAGATAATAATAATAATAGATGTCAATTGGTGATGTAGATGTGAGTAAGTTCTTTACAAAAATAAGAGAGTAACGATTTTTTGAAGAGAGTGAATAATATTATTATTTGAGAAGGATATAAATTATGATAGAGTGATGTATAATAAGAGGAGAGTGAGATAGATATGCGTATGTGATATGAGTTAAGGGAGTTATAATATATGATAAGTAATACGCGTTATATAGGTACGAGCATTCCGAATATTGATAATAGTGTTATTAAATTAGGTAACTCCTACTACATACTTGTAATATAAGGTTGGATAGGTGATTATACAAAACATAATAGGATATAATGGTATATTAACAGTGATAACTATATTTGCGAGGATGGCGGAGGAGATATAATGAAAGTAAAAATAGTTATATAAATAAGGAAGGTTGATTGTGAATTATAATTGTATGAAAGGTATAATGTGTGTAGTTAATACTTTCTAATATTTTAACTAACATATATAATGAAGCAGTAAGAGGGAGGTCTACAATTTAGAATAGAGCATATAGTAGAGTATATTTTTTAAACACAATTTTAACTTTCCATGTGAGGTAACCGTGCAATTGGCGGGTTACGAGACAGTTGATGAACCGCGGGTTGGCGGTTTAGCGAGGCTTGTGCGGTTGTGTTCGGCGAGAGATGAGCAACAGAAGTCGGTTGAGTATGCAGTCAGCGTTGTGTAAGCATAGAGTAGAGTGTGAGCGGTGTCTTGTAGATGTATGAATGTTGAGAATGGGCTTAGTTTGCCGGGTTTTGTGCGGTTTGGTGCTGAGTGCGGTGCGGTTGTGCTTAGGCGGTTTGATGGATTGGCTGATTTAGCGAAATTAAATCGCGAGAGAGAGAGTATAATTTATAAATAGAGATCTTTATTTAGTTATTTATAATATTGATACTATAAAATTAAGTTTAGTAGGTAGCTTTGGTGATGGTAAGGAGGATAAGACGAAAGAATATATATAGTAGGGTAATATAAATAATATTAATTAAGTAAGTGAGATAAAGTTATAATATAGATGGATAACAATAGATATGAGTATATAGATATATGAGTAAGAGTAGTAATGGATAGTTTAAGTATAGTATAGTCACTAGCTCAGTCATTAAGTAGTAAAAATTACGTTGAAATGATGTATAATATATAGAGAGGAGAGCTACATGTATATAGAACTCCAATAATCCTGGGGCAGAATAGTAAGTATATATAGGTAGAGTATATGCAATATATATATATATGTAAGATAATATATTATAGCATAAAGGATATGATGTGTTAGTGTAAGGCTTAATAATAATAGTATAGGAAGTATAAAGAAATGTTAACTAAGGAATGGCTGGAATTTAGCAAGAGGCCACTTGAGATAAAGTAGCTGGTAACTGCTAAAAGAAGAGCCAAGTAAACAAACAAAAACATTTATATTACAAAAATATATTACTGATTAGTTCGGGTGAGAAAAAGAATCGTTCTACCCGTGGTGCTGTATAGTAACGTGGTTAATACGTAAGGCTAGAGAAGTGGACGACTATTATGAATTTACCTTATGAGACTTAGATTAGAAAAGATAATATAATAAAGATTACGAAATGTTGCATGACGGAAAAGATATAGAGAAAAAATATAGTCTCTATTATGCTAACACCGGCATTGACAGGCAAGTTATGACGTGAGTGATGGAATGAGAGAGATATATCCTTTCACGCTTGGGTTTGTGGTAGCAAACATACTAAACGATAAAAAGATGTACCACACCAGAGTGAAGATTTGGGGAGATAGATATAGGAGAGAGTAGAGTGGTAATAATTTGAATAGAATGGACTCTATAATAAGGGTGATTTAAAAGGGCATGTAATTAGAAGTGAGAGGTCAATAGCCGAATAGGCGGGGTACTCTCGCTGAGAGTGGGTGCGCACCAAAAGTTCTCGAAAGAACACGGTGTCTGCTTTACAGGATGCGAGGTGTGGGAAGGGAGAACTTCTGCTTATCGAAGTAGTACCATTGTAATCACCAAGTATAATGGAGTGCGGCCATCGCTACAGACCCCACAGTTATATTTGTATAAATAATTGGTGAATTAGATATAATATGATGGGGAAGAATTCTCTGTTTACTATGGTATATCTGTGTAGTGAAAGATAATCAGTCAACCAAATTTGTTATTATTATTAATAACTGTTAATTAAAGATACTGTCAGATACAATTTTAATAAATTATTTCATTTAATTTTTCTCCATTTTAATATTGAGGTAACGCAAATTCGCCCAAAAATGGCAGCTGTGTATGATTAATCAGAGAGCTACATTATGATACAGAGGTGTTAAATTTGGCCGGAAAGGTGTGTGTTTTTTGATATGGTGTCATAAAGAGAGCTGTTCTAAAAATATTTTCAATGGGAAAATCGGGGGAAATCCACTTCTTCGAAAAGTGTTTTCAGGAAGTTGTAATATTTCTCATTCTGGCCAGTATTTGATTTTTGTAAGAGATGAAGAGATAGATGTGTTATATTTCAATGTGATAGCTGTCAAGATAAAAGGTTTTTCATCGAAATATGAAACTTTTAATAAATATGGGTAGAAGGTGAAAGGAGAATGAATGAATCATACTATTATGTGACCTCTGGCCAAATTCATGGCCAGACTTACAACACTTGGGTTATGTGAAGGTTATTAAACTATTGCAATACCTAGTAAAATATAATTGATGTCAAGAAATGTCAGGAATTATTTTCTTCAGTTTCAAATGTAAATTTAATAGAGGTTGAGAGATATGTACTAAGAGTTTGAGATAAGTGCAGAACATCATGGGATATTCGTTAGATCTAATAGCAAGAAGGGATCACCATAATGATAATCTCTTAACCTATGAAAGGAGCAGCCTGGGTCTAATAGCGCATTTAGGGTAGGGAGGGCAACTCTAAGAAATGGGTGAACACATGAAAGATTCAAAATGGAATCTACGAGAATTTACAATATAGGAAGTTGCTTATAAGGTGGGTATAGGACACAATAATGGACTAGCCGCAGTTAAGCAAATCCAACCATTTTGTATTGTAGAAGATGTGCATCAAAATAGAAACATGATAATATCTTTAGTACTATATGTAATATAAATTCTTCAAAAACTAGACTTCCAGACCACCTGACCGTCTGCTGCATTGATAAGAATAAAGAATTAAAATAATGTCCTGAGTTTCATTTTCAAGGCAAATTCGGTTTTTAATAAACTCTTGAGATACAATAACTCACGCCATAGGAATGTATTTGAGTCATGCATTTGGAAGTTTTAAAAATATCGAATGAAAGAGAGGTGTTCCTTAATCGTGTAATCGTTATATTTGGCTGATGTTGTGCTGAGAAGAGAAGTGAATTTTTAAGATTTATAATTGATGAGTAGTGATGAAGATAAATGAAACGAAGTGGGTAAACGCAAAGGTTGATGCACTGTTAGAAGGACCATCAAAGTCCCAGGTTTGCGTCCGAGCGAGTGAAGGGAGAAAGTTGTAGATATCTTGATTAATCATAGGTGGAGCGTGTTGTGTGTGAGGTTCGTGTGCGAGAGTATAGAGCGTCATAGGTATGAATAGTTAGGCTTTGTGACGTGTGATATGATGGGTCTAAATGTGTGTAGTATCAGGATATAGTGTGAGTTCAAGCATCTTAATTAAGATTATAGGCTTTCTGTCGATCAATAACAATATCCAAACCTCCTCTTTATCAGGTCTAGTTAATCAGAAGGTCTATATTAGATGAAAGTTCATTTAAGTTTTTAAAAATCTGGTGTTGTTGATGTAAGTGTATGTTAGCAGTTTTGAGGAGCCTTCGCTTAATATATTCTACGCGTATAATATACCCGGTGAAAGGCAAACCGGTTTTTTTGATCAATCAAAAAAAAAGGATCGTTCTATTGAATCCGAATTAAAAAAAAAAAAAATAAAAATAAAAAATAAAACAAATAAAAAAAAAAATAAATACATTTAAATAAAATAAAATTAAATAAAATAAATAAAATAAAAAAATAAAATAAAATAAATAATAAATTCAATAATAAATAATAATTTAATTAAATTCATTTAGCCGCGTAACATGGTCGCGCGGTACAGGCCTGCACAATATGCCTTTGCTCTGGCTAGCCGATTTATGACTCACTTGCAACTGCCGCTCACCGCTGGAGCTGATCACCAATAGCATACGTCCCTGGGAGCGAGGAGTTGGAGTTTATGTGACAATGGTATCTTCCTCAAACTCGGCACCCTCTTTAGGGGTGACGTAACCTCGTCGTAGGACGAGGGTTATTGGTCGTTCACCGCCCGAGGATAGGGGTGCTGGCCCCTCCAAGTATGAAAGTGGGCCCGGTGAGAATGATGAAAATCTTTGTATAAAGAATTACACCTCTTTTATAAAAATAGGTCCCTCGTCGCAGCCGAGGTTACGTGTCACTCACGCGCGCCAAGTTGGTGGTTAGGGAGGCTGAGCCCCAAAATCTTGGAAATTGACATAGAAGGATGAAATTTTGCATACACCTTTCCTATAAAATAACCTCATCGCAGCCGAGGTAACGTGTCGCTACGCCCATTGAGGGATGGGGCTGAACCCCAATACCTTGGAAATGGGTCGTGAGAAGAGGTGATGGATAATTTGTATATCAGCTCCTTTCTTACGATGTAACTCGGCAACAGACGAGGTTACGTGACAACTATGTCCTTTGGGTGTTGGGGCTGAGCCCTCAATACCTTGGAAATTGACATAGAAGGATGAAATTTTGTATACCCTCTTCATAAGATTCATAAGAGGTAACCTCGTCACAGACGAGGTTACGTGTCACTACGGTTGCAGAGTGTTGGGGCTGAGCCTCAAAACCTTGGAAATTAACGTAGAAAGATGAAATTCGGTATACACCATTCTTATAAGGTAACCTCTTCGCAGCCGAGGTTACGTGTTGCTAAGGTCATAGTGTGTTGGGGCTGAACCCCAAAACTTTGGAAATCGTCGTAGAAGGATGAAATTTGGTATACACCTTTCTTACGATGTAACCTTGACACCGACGAGATTACGTGTCGTTACGCCCGTTGGGTAACGGGACTGAGCTCCTAAAACTTTGGAAATATGCCGTAGATAAAGGAATGAACATTTGGAGGTACTAGGAGAATGTAAGGATAATAAATAGGAACTGGAGGAATGATAGTGCGATCTTTGAGTTGAGTCAAGGTCTTATTTTCAAATATTAATTATTTTTAAAACTTTTTTATTTATTTTAAAAAAATTATTATTTTTAAAATTTTTATTTATTTTTGTTTTATTTGTTTAAAACATTTTGTTTTCATTAAAATTTTTATTCTCTTTATTTTATAACGTAAAAAAATTAGCGTTTTACTTGTTCGACAGATAGAAGGCCGGTAAATCAGTAAATCACGTAAATCAAAGAAACCAATCACCCCACCCAGATCCCATCCAGACATCCCATGATATATTTGACATATAGAATTCAAGTCCATATATTGCAGTGGCGTATTCGAAGTGTTATTTGGCATAAACATGGACATACACATATATTAAAAAGTTCGTTGAATTAATAAAGGTCAGTATGTAAACTAGTGTAAAGGGTATTCATTGACCTAAAGAATATGAATTGCGTTATAATCAAACCAATCGCTTACTTCCCTGACACCACCCTTCATGAGTAGAATTGGTCCCTAAGATACTATGGTTGCTAGTATTTATTGCGTCTTTTGATCTGAGTTGATTCAAGTCATACTTCAAGTATCATTTTTTGATACAACTATAACATTAAAATTTCTTTGAATAAAATATCATAGTAAAGGTAATAGTTTACTGATACCCTAAAAGCAGTAATCAGTAAAATCAAACCACGCACCCCTCCCCTCCCACCCTTAGCCATGATCATTTATGTACTTCTTCCTAAACATTTGAATCATGAATTTCGAAAATTTAATTCTGGCTTAATATGGTTGTGCTAATATCAAGGAAAAAGTTCTTTGATTTAAATATCTTTTTGTTTTATTTCCTTAGTTTGAAGTAGACGAGATAATGCTAGTCAGGATGCTAAATATATTTTCCTGATCAACCTTTTTCAACGATCTTTCTAAATGGGAAGGTGGTTATCCAATTTTGATTTATTATCTTGATTGAAGAAATATGCTGGGTCAGATACCGGAAATATCCTTTGGACAACGGAAGAAGTCGGGTCATATTTGTTTAAAAAAAATCCGTTGGACAATTAAAAAGAAATTGGTTCATTATTTACTGAAAATATATTTTGGGCAATGCAAAAAATTTGATTATATTGATTGGTAATATCCGATGGACTATGTAAGAAACTAGTAAGGTTTTTTGGAAATATGCTTTGAATTATGACAACTCATTGACAACTAATTAGTCTTCAACAAGAAGTATTAGGTTACAAGTTTCCTAATCAGACTATGAAAACTTAATACGGTATTTCATAAGGATTTAATAGGATTCAATTAAGACACTACGAGGCAGTGACAACAGTAGAACCAAACATTTAAAGATCGCCAAGGAAAGTTTTAAAGAACTTCGAAATGGTTCCATAAAACTAGAAAAATCCTACGCAGATAAAAAATTTTAAAAAATTTAAAAGGATTCATGAAGATCGAAAATAACAATCCGAATGGAAGGAACAGTTGATTAACAACAAAATCTAAAAATACCAATCTCTTCATCAAATGGAACACTGTGATTTTAAACCACATGTTCTGGTCATCCCATCTCCGTACTCCTCTTCCTCTCGGTTCCCATGTCTTTACTGTATGATGATTACACATGATCGTGTTGATTAGGGATCAAAGTCTCTATGAACGTCAGGAAGGTAGTGGCCCGGATGGCTTCCTCCACCGTGTTTTGAGGGAGTGTGCTTTTCTCTGGCTGGCGCCGTCCTCGTTCAACTCTATACTCTCTATGCCTTAATACTACTACTTTTCCTCAGTGCTGAGTGCACGCATACGTCCAACTGATCCGAAAAAGGTAGCGCTCTGGATCTTCAACCTATCGCCCTATAGCTTATCACTTGTATTCTATCTAAAATCTTTGAAACTCTCTTAACTGCTCATATTCCTGGATTCATCTGGAGTCTATTCCCTGTCTTTCAGATCATCAGGTAATGCTTTCGTCGGTCGAGGTCAACTGGTACTAGTGACATACTGTCCTATCTAACTGATTTATGGGTCTTCTGCCCCTGAGGCATGGGGAGTCTTGGTGGTGGCGCTTTGACATTCCAAAGCTTTTGACCGGGTTTTGGCACGCGTCACTGCTCTCTAAGCTCCCTTCCTTGGGTTTCCTCCTTCTCTATTGCTTACTCTTGTACTCTCTGATTCGACTCTTTATTATTTTCAGCACTCTTAGTTGAGGAGCACCTGCTTCCTCCTTTTCCGTTAATGTTTAGGTGTTCGCAAGGTCCGTTACTATCTCCAACTTTATTCTACTTTCGATCATCGATCTCCTCAGGCTCGTACTGCTCAACTCTGTTCACTTCTGTGCCGATGACTAACCTACCATTCTTCACTTCACTTGCAAAATCTGCTCTACTTTGCTTTATCTAGAGTTGCCTCTGTCTTCAGCTTTCTTTCCGATTTATCCTTGTCGATCTGGATGGGAATTCCCGGTGGGTTCACCGAACCTTGTAAAATTCAACTCTTAAAAAATAAACTTCTCTAATTCTCGCCTCTCAAAGACACCTTCCACAACTTTTCCTATATTCTTACGGACGGCTCTAACGTCTCTTCCTGTAAATAACATAAACATTCTTGGTCTTAACTAACAATAAATTGTTCTTGAAACTCATATTTCAATGAGTTGTAGGTGGCCCAAAGGAAACGGGAGTTCTGGTCAGGTTGCGGGAATTTTTTCCTCTGCACAGTGCTCCAGTTATATAAGGGCCTGTTACTCCAGTTGTATGGAATACTGTCTCACATTTGGGGGGGCTCCGCCCACCCTTCTATTGGTATAGGTGTTGAGTTCCTAAAGCTAGGAGACTTAAACTGTCCCCTCTTTCAAACTCTCTCTTGACCTCTATCTCTGCGACGTTGACGTTGGTGCTTTCTCTTTTTTCTATAGGTACTATCAGCGGTAGGATGCTCAGGGGGTGTGTGCGCTCGTATTCACCTCCATTGCGTCGCCCTCGCATACAAGGGGTGCCATGCTCTCGGATGAATTTTGCGTGAGTATTTGAGAACCGCAGACTTGTTCGTGTGTGGGTTACCTCTTTCTTTCCAGCTACTTCTGGTCTGTGGAACTCCTTGCCTTCTCTGTTTTTCCACTAGATTTAATCTTCCTCTCTTTAAGGCCCACATCTGCGCCCACCTGAGAGATTTGACCTTAGGTGGGGGATTGGGTGGGGTTTTCCTTTTTTATTTTCTTCCCTCCTTGAAAAGGGCCTTCCCGTGAGTGGTATAGTGGTGTATTAACTGTAATTATATATATATAGTATATATAATATATTATAATATATATAAGTATATTATATATTAATATATATATATATTATATATATATATAATAAATATATATATTATATATATTTTAATATATATATATATATATATATATATATATAGTATAGTATATATATATATAGAAGTGTGTGTGTATGTGTGTGTAGTTTGTGGGTGTGTTTGATAAATTTTATTGGAAAATGTATCGAGTATCGATTATCGATTTTTTCCGATACATTATAAGAAAATGCTAAAGACGATACCGCATAAATCGAATACATTAGGAATTGTCTAAAGCGATTACCGATAAATAATCGATCAATGTATCGATCGAATAGTATATATAATATATACTGTATTACAGGTATTATATATATATATATTATTAATTATATATTATATATATCTATATATAGATATAAAGTATATATATATATATATATATTTATATATTATATATATTTTATATTATTTATAATATTATATATATATATAATATATATTTATATATTTTATATAGTATATATTAATATATAATATTAATTATATATATATATATATATATAATTATATATATAATTAATATATAATATATATATATATATAATATACCAGTATTATATAATATATATTATATATATATATATATATATAATATTATATATATATATATATAAGAATTAATTAGATATATAAATTATATTATTATATTATATATGATTATTTATTATAATATATATATACTCGATTATTATAATTATATATATATATATATATATATTAATTTTATTATATATATATGATTATATTAATGATATTAATATTACTTATATATATAATTATTAATGTATTATTTATATATATATATAGATTATTTATATATATATATAATATTATATTATATAATTAATTTATTATATTATTATATGATTATATTATTGTTCATGATATATTTATTAATATATATTATATGATATATATATTAATTATATTGATATTATTAATATATATATATATAATATATATTATATAATTATATAATTATATATGATATAATATAATTGATTTATATATATAATAATTTATTATAATATTTATAATTTTATCATATTATATAATATAATATTTATATAATTATATATATATGTATATATATTATATATATATATATTATAATAATTATATATTAATAATATTAATTCTATATTAATTAGATATATCAGAGTAGGGCACCCGCACATTTATATTTTGTGGTAGTCGCTGAGCGCTCCGCACCTCGAGAAAAAAGTTGTAGTCGCTAGCGCTGCCCCCGGCATGTATCAGACAATTTCAAACCTGTCCGCTATTCGCAAGTTATCCGCACGTCCGCACGTTATACAACAGTCTATATGTGCGACTTTCACAAAAATTTTTTAATATTATGTAGTGGTAAATGAGTGAATATTCTTAGAATTAAAATTTAATTTATAATCATTATATGAAAAAATTGAATGAAATATTTACAAATCTCACTTTAGGATTTTCTTAATTACTCTCCTCAATGTGTCTTCAAAGGACAAAGATATATCCATATTACCTTTCAAAAAGAATTAGCTGCTCAAAATTAAAAAGCAGTTAAGGCTGACCATCTTAGCCCTCAAAAATATCACCCACCAATTAACTTATAAAATTTATGCGTCTACAAGCCGCAGAACTAGGGAGTAGGTGTATTATATTTTATGAACGAGTTCAACTTCCTTATTATTCCTTTCATATGCTTCTAAAAAATAATGTCCTTGGTGAGAGAGTGCTGGTGTTAGTTTACATCCAGCAGTTCATTGTTATTCATAGGTCATCTACCATAATATCAATTCTGCCTTCTTAGTTGAAATATTTTGACTCATACTCTGTTTCCATTCCCATATGAAGGCTCACTTTATTTTCGTTCCAATGACTTTAGATTAATCCTATTGAAAGCTCGACTCTTCCTGCTCAGAGTCAGATGCTTAATGCTACGTATCAGCTCGGTAGCTATATATATAATATACTATATATATATAATACTATACTATAGTATTGTGAGAAATTTAAATCTCTAATATTTTATTATTCAAAAAATTATTCTATTATATATACTTTTATATTATAAATAATTTATATTGTATATATATAAATATTCATCTTATAATACTTATATATATATAAGGCATAAAAATAAGATATATATTTGTTTAAATATATACAAAATATATAATATATAATAGTATATATAGTATATAATTTATAATATATATAATTATATTATATATATATATAATATATATTAATATATATATATATTAATATATATAAATTATTTATATATTATATATATATATATTATATATATATTAGTGTTATATAGTATATATATATTATATATATATAATAATATATAACCTATATAATACCAATATATATTATATATAATACCTATATATAGTATATATATATATTAGTATATATATATATATATATATAATTGTATAGTATATAATACATATATATATATAGTAATATTATATATTATTTGGATATATATACGGTCAATATATTTATAACTAGGTAATATATATATAATAAAGATATATATAATGTATATTATAAT
>JABUQX010058863.1:7500-20000 GCA_015478945.1 Trachelipus rathkii | reverse complement strand
AACAAAAAATGCAAAATAATAAAAAAAAGTAAGTTATATATCTCTCTGAACTTACATAGATATAGAGCAGAAACTGGAATACATGTTTTTTGAATCCTGGTAAAATTCTTTTTCAGTTAAGAAAATGTAAAAAAAAAAAAAAAAATTATTTGTTAATAAATCCTTTGATAGACTTAATGAGTTGATATAGAAAGGACTATTCTCACAGACCTTATTAGAGCTCTTACTCACAGTTCAAAAATAAATAGACTTTCTATTAAATAAAGAGAACCTTTAATACTCAAAATATCTCGGCTAATAGAAGCAGTTTTTTAAACAAAAATTACCCAAGGATATCCTGCATGATATTGATTTGGCGTATTTCGGCCTTCGGGGAACTACGGGTAGAACTATACTCTACCACCTTCACCCTCGAAGAGGGTACTCAGAGAACTCCACCAGCTACTTTGTATTTGGGTGTCGGCGGGGCTGTTTTCAGGACTACCGCCCCACCTACGGGGTAATTTGGAAACGCTCCACACCACCCGATATGTTCCCGCTCGCGCATCGGAAAGTTCCCACCTATGGTGTGCCGTTAAGAAGTATCTTCCTATGTGAAATTTTTACAGGATTGCAAAAATGTATTCATCATCTTCGGTGTACCTATTGTAGCTATTCAGATTGTTTTTCTATTATATTTTTTTTTTTTTTTTTTTTTATTGAATTTATAGATATTCCGAAATAAAGTTGAGACCAGCATTCACCAAATGATATTCGTTTTTACATGTAGCATTAAGTTTTTGGATACATAGATGACGATATACTAAACGCTGGCATATATATAATTAAAAGGAAAAAGTTTTGCCATTAGTCAATTTCAGAACGTTGCCAAGAAAAAAAGTAGAATGGCAATTTATAAGCAAAAAAATGACACTAGACCAATTATCTCTCGACAGGGAAAGAATGGTACTGAAAGTCAAAGTTTTCCAGGTAATTTGTTAGTTTACGTTACGTTACGTTAGTTTAACGTTAGTTTAAGATATACAAGTAATAGTTAGGTTAGGATTACTTGAAAGAGTTACATTTAAGTTAGGCTAGGTTAAGTATAGAGTTTAAGTACTAGAGTTAGTTATAGAGTTATACACGTTTAGGTTAATGAGTATCAAGAGGTTAGGTTCGGTTATGAGTTCAGATTCACCACTCCTGGAGCCTTTACTTATGCTTCAGGTAAGCGCTCGTGAACTTATACAGTTTAAGCTCGACACGAAAGTTAATAGTTTTAATTAAGTCTTTGCTGGAATTCCGTTAGAAGACAGAACTCAACTAAAGAACTCAATGAATGCAAAATTCTTATTATATTACTTCATATTTCTACACCTTTTAGCACAACTAGCGTCTATCTTTCATTTTAATTGTCGAAACCACTATGCGGAGGGAAGCCGCATATCATTAAAAACGATAGAAATGTTCGTCAGATAGTCACCCGATAAGATTTGTCCAATAATTATTCCAACTCAATCTCTTAAAAGTTTAGACTTTTTTTACCATGTAATTATAAATGCTATACTGTGTCTCAAATAATATACACATATATAGTTAATTACTCTCTAGTGATTGATAACTCTATATAAATCAGCCACTTGTGCAACAACTTTCAATTTTAGATCCACCACAATAAACTAAAGCCAAAGATGTACATTTACGAAGCTTGTCTAGAGATAATACATTAGGTACTAAGAACACACTATGTAAACTCGCATGATTCAATTCCCTTCCCAAACAAAAATGCAATTAGAAGTAAAATTTTTATTCATTTTATTATAATTATTATTTATAATTGTTATTAACTACAAATTTTAATTCAAATTAATTATTATTAGAATTATTAATTTATTATTATTATTATTAAATTTATTATTATTAAAATTATTTATTATTATTATCCTATAAGCTATATCATTTATTATTATTATTATATATTAGTATAAATTAAGTGATAAACTATAATTAATAAACCAACATTAGTGAAAAGGTTTATATATAAATAATTTATCTATAATAAATAATGTAATAATTTTATAAATAATAATAATATAATATAAATAATATAATTAATAATGATTAATTATAATAGATATAATTATAATAATTTATAAAGTATATAAATTATATAATAAGAATGTGTAATGAGTAATATATAAAGAAGTAATATTTAATAAGTAATTAAATGTAAATATAAAATCAAGTAAATATATATATTTAATTAAAACAAGTAAAAAAAGATCTAAATAAAATAAACTCGCATATATATATATATATATATATATATAGTATATATTATTATTATTTTTATAAAAACTTATTAGACTAAATTCTTTTTATTTAAGGTTCAGCATCGATAATGGTAATAAAATAAATAGTTATAGTATATAGCAGTAGTGAATAAATTGCGGTGGTTTGAATTAAAAATTCACTATTGGTATAAATTATGACTATTTTATATTAAATATTTAAAAATATATATATTAGCCTACAATACAGATAGAAGGAATTTATTATATATTTGACTTTAATGTGGTCTTGGAATATTTGGTTATAAACTACAACTCATATCTCAAAAACACAATAGCTACAGGGAAAGAGGGAATACCATTGTTGAATCCTGAGTTAAAATTTTTATTGCAGGGAAACTGTATAAAAAAAAATCATATCTCAAAAAACTACAATAGCTACAGCAAAAGGAATTACTTATTTTTTGCTGTAATCCTTGTGTAAAAGATATGTGGATGACGTGTTTGTAAAAATAGATAATAAAATAAATAGATGAGATGTAAGAGTGAAAATAAAAGACTCTTGGCTATTTTTTTAGTGTGGTAGGTAGCAGGGACAATAGCGGCAATAGTTTATAAGAATTATGTTTATATTGTAAGGGTATTACACTCAGGCGAATGTTAGGGGGCTCGAGCGTTTTACGGGGACACAGGGGGGACTCAGTTTTCCTTATACCCCGTAGGGAGGGCGGAGGAACCCCCCGACACCCAAATTACCAAAGAGCGGGGGTTAAGGAGACCCTCCCGTGAGGTGAGATCAGGGGATAATATATCCTTACCAGTTTAGTTCCCCGGGAGGCCGAGAGGACCCGATCCTGCCATTTAGTGGCAGGGTATACCCTTGGTGATTATTCTCTTTAGTTTAAAAAAAAAAAGTTAGCTATAATAGAAACGTTTCATATTTATTTTAGACGAGGAAGTAGATTAGATGGTCTCTCACGAAAGCTCATATTACGTATATTATATTCTATCACAAAAATATTATTTTTTCTGTCTCACTTTTGAGGGAGCAATAAAGTTTTACAGGATTCTTCACATAAAAAATGATATTTTCCTTTTATTCGCATGATAAGCTCAATTGTAAGATTTATTGAAGATATATTTTTTTTTTTAAATTTGCCGCACTAAAATGTTACAGGATTCCAACAATTATTATATTCCCTTTTCCCTTGAGCTGATTGTGTTTTTTGAGATATTGAGTTGTAGTTTTAACCAAATTATCCGCTTATTATATTATATATTATAATATATATATATATATAATATTTATATATATATATAATATATATAATATAATATAGATTTATATATTATATATTATATATATATAATATATATAAATAGTATATATATATATATATAGTAATATTAAGCATAATTGAATGGTACATTTATCTAAAATATTTTTCAGAAGTTTGCTACAATTGCTTGCTTTAACATACGAAGAATTATATATTATATAATTATATATATAGATATATATTATATATATATATATAGAATAATAGATATATATATATACTATATTATATATTATATATATATATATATATACTTATAGATATTATTATATATATATTAGTTATATGATATATATAGAATATAGAGTAGTAAGAATAGAGAGGTATATATGAAATATTAATATTATATTAATATATATATTATTAATATTGAAATATTAATATTAATATATATTATTTATATTATATTATAGATATATAATAGATATATAATAAATATAATATGTATAAGTAAAATATATATATATAATATATAATATATACTTAATATATATATATATATATATATTTATTGTACTAAGTACAATAGTGCAAGAGCATTTGGTTCACAAAACCACTCATGATCTCTTCATTAATATGAACCCTCTCAATACTTTCATGCTCTTGATGCAGTGTTGTGGTTAGCGTCTTTTTCCCATTTATTCTACTCACTAATGGTGAATCCTTCTTAACATACAATCATGCAGTATCTACACTCGGAAATAACGATCCAACAAATACTCTTGTTGTGGTTTCCACTATGCTTTCTACAAAGAACCTACATTTTGTAGTAAGTATTCGTGCACCAGAGAAGAATACTACTTACCCACACTTTGTCCATTCTTACCATGACACACTGCACCATTCCAATTCTAATTGTTGCCTCTCAATGATTGCCGATGGGGCTTCATGACCCAACTCCTTTCTGAAGTATAGACAACTTCTCATAGCTTTTCCGGCTCTTGTAAGACTCCTCTATCAGTCTGCGTAGAACTCAACATTACTTCCGTCACACACTTTTTTTGTTTTTGTGTAGTCAACATCATGCCGTCTAGTATAATAGTGAGCAACACGGCATGATATTTTAAGAGGTCTACGTGAGTTATAAGTAGAAACTAAGCTTTCTACTTTCTTCGTTCCAAAAAAAAAAATAAAGATTATATAAAAAACTTAATCGTAACTTGAATTACTTAATCTAATGCCCAGAGTTGTATGGATTCGCCTGACTGAACTGCTTTGCACCCTCTACTCACCACTCGCATAGCATTTGGTGCCATCTTCTATAATGATATTTCATTCTCTCCCTTTATTCTTCAGAGAGGAGTCTCATCACCCTCTTCTTTCCTTTTGTTTATTTTCAATTCCTAGCTCATTTCACGGAATATTTCCCCAGACTTCTATCGCTATTTGCCAGTTTCCTCTCTAGCATTACTATGCCATCCGCATATGCTAGCACAATTCGTAGTTCCTTTCTCATATCTACTTCCTCTTAAAAATTGATACATCTTCACTTATACAGAATTTTATCTGCAATTTAAGCAAAATTGAAATTGAAAGGTAACAAATTAATTTTTTAGCTTTATCAGAATTTTGCACCTCTTGAAGACTAGTCTCAGCACAATAATTACGAATTGGTACAGTTTAGTGGCGAATTTAGTATATTTCAATCCCCCAAAACCCGAGTTTTTTGTCGCGTTTACATTCATTGGATAGCGAAGCGTGCCTTTTATTTTCGCAGCGTAGAAATGCTTTACTTAAAATCGTATATAATTAGTTGCAAACGGTATAATAGATTAGTATAATCCACACTTTATTATTCTCATTTAACTCATCACATAACAAAAACTTTAAAACAAAAAACAGACAATAATTAGGTATTTAACAACCACAAATAAGATTTGGAATATACATGCCTTCGTCATGTAAACATTAATTTATAGTTTCAAAAGCGACTAATTAAGAACTTTGATGAAATTTCTGAAAGCTGAAGATATGATAAACGTTATTTAATTTACTTACAAAATTTTTGAGAAGAATTTAACTTTAATTGTAAAAGATTTATTTAGTATGGTACAAAATTGGAAGTTAAGCGATAGCTATTTTATTTTTGAAATTTATATTTTTTTTCAGCAGACAGGATTTATGAATATTGCATTTTTTAAAACGCTCTAATTTTTATGTTATTCTAATTTCGGTTTACAAGAGAAATCGTCTTTTAAATTTGAAGCCGACTCTGTAATTTTTAAAGATAAAGAAAAAGCCCAGAGCTAATATAAATGCACCCCTTTTTACTAATATTGGCATCTTTTAACTGCTAGTTAATCGTGACATCAATTCTACAAATAGATTAATTTATATTTGTAAGACATATATATATATATATATATATATCATTATCAATATTATATATATATATATTATATATAATATAATATATATATCTATATATAGTATCATAGTATATATATATATATATTATATATATATATATACATGGCGTAGCAGGATTTTCATTTAGGGGAGAAAATATCATTTCAACTATATACCTATATATATATATTATATATAGTTAGTATAGGGTATTGTAAATGGTTAATAATAAAATAAACAACTCCCATCATGAGTTTCAATGGTTGGTAGTACTATTTACGTATTATATAATATTATATTATACTACTATACTTAATAAAAATAGTATATTAATATATAAGATACTAAACGCTCTAGTTAGGGATTATAGCACCCCTACTGAGTATTATAGTGTGAGCAGCTTTATCAGCCGCCAGAAAGGCTATCGACATACTGAGAGTTTCAGCAGAGAATACTGTCTGAAGAAGGCTAGCTGAATAAAAAGCACACTGCTAATTGACTTCAAGCCAATATGAAAGCGAAAGCACATTAAAACTATAACTATAAAAAGGAAATATGTATGTTTACTTTACAATATGTTTAGTAATTAGTAATTACTCCTTGCAGTATCTATCTACTTGATGTAGTCTTTTCAGTTTTTTTACTACTAACCTTGTATAAAGACGTTGTCTGGCAAACATCTAAGGTTCAGGTTTTTATTTCGCCAAGATTTAGGGGGGCAAGCGCCCCCCCTGCACCCCCTGCCTACGCCCCTGATACTATATAATATATATATATATATATATTATATATCACCAAACCCACACAACAGAACCTAAACACAACAATTTTTTCTGACTCAACAACATCATCAAACAAATTCAAATAACTTGGCTAGCTGACATTGCAACAGAATGGCTGCATCACATAACAAAATATCACTCACACTAATCACAAGAGACCCCAACCTTGGTACTACAAACCCCCAAATCTTGTTTTAACAAATTACAGCGATATCCCAAAAACAAAACATCCAAAATCTTGGTGATTAACACTGGACACACACCTAACCCTTCAAAAACACATTGAAAACTACAACATTCGCAGATAGGAAGCTAAATTAACTAAGAATCCATAGCTAGGGGGATATAAAACAATTAACAAATATCCATCACACATCTTACATGAACATTGAGATCGGGTCCAACACTTAATTACGGGCGGGAGTCACCTATTGGCACCATTATTAACCACTGGGAAACCTGATGAGAAGAGAGCTCAAGACACTACCAAACGAATTTCTGGGCATATTTTCATTCTGAAAGGTTGTTCGCTATGAATTTCCACAACAGTACAAAACAAAGAACAAAGAATATTACCATAGTTAATGCAAAGCTTTGTGGCAATGATAGGTACCACAGTTGTACGGCAAAGCAATAAAATCGTCCTCAACCTACCATGCCACAATGTGCAACTTTCGCAACCTCTAGTTTAACCAACGGCCTAAAATAACTCTCACCTTCTTCTGCCAGCCTTTTATACAATGACACCTAGATTTCCTAATGACAAATCCGGCCCACAGTGGCAAGATTCTCTGTTTGTGACAAAACAGAGATACTAACTGCAACTAAAGGAAATTCATAAAGAAGTATTCCGTGAACCAGTATTTTAAATTGAATTAATAATATATTGTACTGACATTCCCACCAGAAAATTGCATGCCGAAATTGCGCTCGTTTCCTCGCTAAGTTAGTGCCATGCATTCTCTGGCCAAACTTAAGATTGTAGGCCACACCCCAAACCTGGCAATATCTACAATACAGGGTTTAAACTAAAACTAGACATGTAAAAGTTATCTGCACAAAATGGGCAACCGGGCCAGGCAGATTCTTGCGTTCACCTCAATGCGAGAGTGTGTCCCAACTACATCATGGGTCCAGAGAAATCTGGGGTACCACAAATTTTGACGTATCGTTTGGAGGAAGGCCGATGATGGCGAAGGGGTATGACTTTCGCGAGGTGTGCTCTACTCTGAAGGGAGGGTGGCCAGGGGACGAGAAAGTAGAATATATATATATATGTTTATACTATAGTAGTATATATATATAATAATAGTATATATATAATATATACTATATTATAAAATATTATATATTATTATATTACTATGATTAAAATAGTTAAGTATTAATATATATTATATAATATAATTATATAATATATTGAACAAAGTTCTTAACTAGACACGGAATCGGGAGGTCGCGCTTCAAAAATTACAAAAAATCGAAGTGTAGCTCTATGATACATTACAATATTTGACTCTAAGTGCAGTGAAAAAATGATTTTGTTCTTTTTAACAGGTCAGGTTAGGTCAGGTCATGGAAGGTTAGGTTAGGTTAGGTTAGGTTAGGTTAGGTTAGGTTCTAGGTTAGGTGTGGTTTAGTTTAATTTGACGCTTGTTAAGTTAAAGTATAGGTTTTAAGTAGATTAAGTTAGGCTTAAGTTAGTCTTTACTGGATTCGATAGAGAACTTTCTAAATACAAGTTTTAATGATTTATTTTCCGCAAATATCTACCACTTGACCTGTTTATCATTTTCCGAGTTGTCGACCATATGAGGACTGCGTTTATAATAAATAAAGAGAATGTTTGTCGATGAAATTTTTCCAATATTTTATGAAACCTCATTTTCGTAAAAGGTAGACTTTTTTTATTGAATTATTATTGTTCTTGTTTATATATTAATATAGTTAATGATTTATGGTGATTTGTATTAATCCTCGCTATTCTCAACAATTTTCAAGATTTTTAATCCACATAAAGTTAAAATACATTTAGAGCTTCCTAGATTGATATTAGTTAGTGAATAAAAGCCAGAGCTTTAAAGGATTGTTCAAACAAATGCATTAGTTATTAATTTATTGATTTATTAGTTTTATTATTATTTGATTGTATTATTATTATTGTAATTATTATTATATTAATTATTTTATTTATTATTATTATTTAATTATGTAATTATATTATTATTATTATTATTTATATTATTATGTGTTTATTGATAACTATCATACAAGTAATTACACACTACACCACACACACACACACACAGCACCGACACACACACACACACACAACATACACACATACCACAAGCATACAACACCACTCCTAACAGCACACACACCACACCATTTATATAGTTATAATAGTATTATAATAGATATTTAAGTAATATATTATATATATATATATATATAATATATATAAAGTTTTATTATATTATATATATATAGCTATATCAGATGGCGGCTCTTTGGGGGTAGGCAAGAGTAGGCAACCGCCATACCTACTTGCCCTTGGTGAGCCAAGAGATAATTTAAAAAGTCTCTGCGAGCATATATACTATAATATTATTATTATGATATATATATATATAGATATATATAAATTAAGTATAATATATATATATATATATTATATTGTACATATATAATTGATATATATTTACTATATATAATATTTCTAAATATATACAATGATTTCGTTCTAGTAGTTTAACTTTAAGATGCCGGCATCAATTTTACTCGATTCCTTTTTTAATAATAGCGACGGTGGGAATTGTTAATTCTCGGAGTCAAAAAAAAATAGTTCCTTATTCTCTAAGGGTAGGCAACTTTGGATGTGTGCGCTGACCGCCGTCGAGTATCAGTCATTTTTTTTTTAAATAATCCCCATTTAGATTGCATTAGCAAGAAATAATAATTAATATGTATTACATAACATAATATAATAATAAATTACATTAATAATTATTTTATGCTACTTGATCATCTCTTATACCGATTCGATTAACTTAGTTTCGTTTTATATTAATTAATTGACTCAACGTGAGAGTCGATTGAATACAAGCGGTTTGACTCAAATTTCTTATCTCGGCGTACGGATATACCGTGCCTTCTGCCTCAGAATCAGTTAGATATATTGTCATAGTATTAATTAATAAAGATTGTGTTGCATACTTTATAGTTTTAAAGATAATAAATAACTTTTCATATTATTTTTATTGACGACTTGATTCGTGATGGTTTTAATAATTTATGTGAGCTATTAGATTAAATAAATTACGGGATATATGATCGTTTATTCGATTTTTAAGTTCATTAAAAAATTGATTTTTTTCCTATATTGTGTAAAACATTTTATAAATTTTAAATTAGTAAGGAATTATGTGTCAATACAGTCAGTGTGATTAATATATATGGAGAACTGGAAGGAAGAAAATATGAGTCTTTATAAATACAATTTAAGTACCTAAAAATATTAATCAATTTCATATATCCTAAGTATATTATACTTAAAATATATATTATATAGCATATATACTTTAGTACCTATCGGTATATATGAGATTATAAGTAATAATATATATGAGTCCACACTTTATATAATAAAATTGATAAAATAATAAAAATAGAATTAATAAGTAATATTATATTATATATAATTAATATTTTATATATTATATATATTAATTTATAATATATATATATTTATATATATTATATATATATATATAGTATATATAATTATATATATATTATATATTTATATATTATATTATATATATATATTATATATATAAATATATATATATATAATTTTGATTTTTGCTACTCAAGAAATTTTGACACGAGCCGCCACAGGTATATATATATTATTAATATATTATATATATATATATATATATATATATATATATATATATATATAGTATATATAACCACTGTATATATATATATATATTATCTATATATATAATTAATATATATATAATATTATATATATATATATAATATATATATATTATGTTATATATATTATATATTATTATATATATATATAATATATATATATATATTAATATATATATAATGAGATAATTGATTTTTAAATATCTAAAATATTTTTCGCAAGTTTGCACAATTTGCTTGCTAAAACATACGAGAATGTATAAATATATATACTATATAATATATATATATATATATATATAATATATTATTATATATACCTAATATATAATATATATATATATATATATATATTAATATATATATATATATATATAGTATTGTCATCAAGTGCAGAGATTGGTTCACCACCATGTCATCCATATATGAACCCCTCCATACTTTCATGTTCTGATGGAGTTGTGGCTCTGCCCAACTCCTTTCTAATATAGACACTTCTCAGATGTTTCCGCTTAGTAACTCCTCTAATCAGTCTGAGAACTCCCATCTCCTCAACCTTGTTCTTGTAGTCAACATCCATGCCTCAGTATCATATAGCAACGGCGATATAAGTCTAGTGATATAGGTAGAAATAGCTGCCCTACGCCTCTCAAAAAAAAAACTATCCTCTTCTCTATCTCCCTCGCCATGTCTCAATCTGAGTTTACATCATCACTCAAATAGAAAAACCTCTGCACCACTCGCATAGCATTGTGTCATCCGGAATGATTTCAATTCTCTCCCGTCTTCTCGAAAGTCTCATCACCCTCTTCTTTCTTTTGTTTATTTTCATTCCAAGCTTTTCAGAATATTTCCACAGCTCTCTATCGCTATTTGCAGCTTCCTCTCTCGCATTATTATGCCATCCGCATATGCTAGCACAATTCTTAGTTCCTTTCTCATAGCTACTTCCTCTTAAAAATTGATACATCACTTATACAGACAGAATATTATCTGCAATTTAGGTAAAATTGAAATTGAAAAGTAAAAAATATATTTTAGCTTTATCAGAATTTTGCACCTCTTGAAGACACTAGTTTTAGAACAATATTACAATTGGATACTTTTTAGCAATTTAATATTTTCAATCCCCAAAACCCAGTTTTTCGCGTTAATTAATGGGATAGTGAATCGTGCCCTTTTATTTTTTACAACGCAGGAAATGCTAATAAAAACTCTATAATTAGTTGCAAAACTATAGATATTATGATAGTACTAATGGTAGCATCTCATCATAAACAAAAACTACAAATCTTTAAACAAAAATGAGCAATAATTAGGGTTGTAGCACCCACAAATAAGGTTTTGAACATAGTGTTATGACAATGAAATTTAAATAAGTGAAACGGCTTCAAAACTACTGAAATTAAAAAATTTTGAAATTTCTATAATGAATATATTATAAATTATTTTAAATTATTTAACAAATTTTAAAGAAATTTTTATTTTAAAATTTTTATTTACTATTAAAAGAAATCAAAATTATAGCGGTAACTATTTTATTTCTAAATTTAAACTGCTTTGATTGATTTGTGATATTGATTTTTTTTTAAACGGTCATTTTTTATTCTGATTTCGGTTACAAAAAAAAAATCGTCTTTAATTGAAGCCGACTCTGTAATTTTTAAAGATAAAGTCCAGAACTAAGGTAAAATGCCGTTTTATATTAATTTTTTCTCCATTTCCTGCTGTTATAGCTGATTTATATATATATATATATATATATATATATATATATATATATATATATATATATATATATATATATA
>JABUQX010058863.1:0-2500 GCA_015478945.1 Trachelipus rathkii | reverse complement strand
AGACATTTTTTTTGTTCATGTTAAGGCCAAGGATGTTTATATTGTCAACAGGAGAAACGACGACAGAACCGTCGAAAAAGAGACAGGAAAGTTAAAGGTATTTTGGAGAAAGGGATTTGTAGAAAGTTGGGTTTTAAGAATTGAATTTCACAAAGTTATTTCTATCCATCAGCGAGAATAAAATCGGAAAGATTAAGACGAGAGGCAATTCTAGAAGTAAAAGTGGGAGTAGAATTGATATGAGTTAAAGAATGAAGGGTCGAGTCATCGGAATACGACGAGTGGATAGAGTTAGAGGTGCAGGTGAGAAGATCATTAATGAAAAGTAGGAATAAAGTAGGAGATAAGACAGAACCCTGAGGAACACCACTATTGACAGAAAAGAAGAAGAAATCGCCCCATCAACAACAGCCGATATTGAGCGATTTGAAAGAAAGCTAGATATAAGTAAGCAAAGAGAAGGAGGAAACCCAAAGGAGGGGAACTTGGAGAGCAGTGACGCGTGCCATACTCTGTCAAATGCTTTGGATATGTCAAGCGCCACCACCCAAGTCTCCCCGTAGTTCCTAAGAGCGAAAACCATAAATCGGTTAGATAGGAATGTATATCGCCAGTAGACTTCGTGCAACGAGAGCCGTACTGGCGATCGGAGTAAGTTTCCAGATGATCTAAGAAGTGAGTTGAGAAGGGTTTCAAAGATCTTAGATAGAATACAAGTGAGAGCTATAGGGCGATAGTTAGAAGGATCAGAGCGGCTTCCTTTTTCCGGAATAGGTTGGACATGTGCGTGCTTCCAACACTGAGGGAAAGTGCTAGTATTGAGACATAGAAAATATAGTTGAGCGAGGGGCCGAAGAGATTAGCCTTTTCAGTTGGAGAATTAGCAACACAATGATCAGATCGAATAAGAGGAGGAAAGGCAGATTTACAGAAGTTGCTAGAGATGAAAGATTTGTCAGTAGGAGAACCAAGGAGGTTAGCGCACTTTCCTTTGATGAAAGCCAGCTTTGCTCGTCGAAGAGTATCCCTGCAACGATTTCTAGCTGAATGAAAATTAGCGAGAGTGATAGGAGAACGAGAATTTTTCCACCCCCGATAGGCACTGTCTCTAGCCTGAATGACCAGAGAATAAGCACGATCGAACCATGGATTATGAGGAAAGAAAGATTTAGTTTTAGAAGGAATGAATGAGGAAAGAAAAATTTAGCTGAAGAAGGAATGAACCTGCTCATCTCATCAACGATTACAGCTCCCTCCTTATCTTTTGAATCTTTATACATCCATCATTATTCCTTATTGAGGTAGCCAATTTGCTATCATCTGCAAACTTGGAAACCTTACATTTAAGTCCTGGTCTAAATATTTTATACATGTATGAGGAACAGCCACTTGACCTAAGAAATCGTTACGGACCACAAACATGTCTCCTCATTTCCATTAATAAATACTTTCATTTTCATTGATTAACAGTTTATTTGTGTGTGTGTGTGTGTGTGTGTGTGTGTGTGTGTGTGTGTGTGTGTGTGTGTGTGTGTTATTATTGAGACTTAAGGAATCAAAAATTTTTATCGCTAAAAAAATTTCGGGAGGTTGAACCCCTCACCCTCCTGTCTACAATTTATATATATATATATATATATATATATATATATATATATATATATATATATATATATATATATAAATATATATATATATATATATATATATATATATATATATATATATATATATATATATATATATATATATATATATAGAAAGAGAGAGAGAGAGAGAGAGAGAGTAAACTTTTTTTTTTCAATTAATCGTCATCGTCATCGTCATCGTCATCGTCATCGGCAAAATTTGCTCTAATCGTCATCGTCATCGTCATCGGCAAAAAAATCATAATCTTCACATCACAAATATATATATATATATATATATATATATATATATATATATATATATATATATATATATATATATATATATATATATATATATTGTTGTATTATATATATATAAATAAATATATATATATATATATATATATATATATATATATATATATATATACTCAATGGGGTGAAATTAGAGTAGATATAATTGTAATGTCAAAACTTACTCTTCCAGCAGATAAACAATTCCTTGGCCAGGCCCCCGTGACAAGACAACCATCCAATAACACTTATTAAAATTCTCGAACCTATATCGTGTCAGTATCCAGACCTTCTGTTGGATAAGCTATTGGCGCAATGCAATATTGCAGTAATCATTAAATCAGAACTTACCAACTTATCTCCCAGAAGATCCTTCAAGTGAAACAATGGTTTGAACGGGTTCGTTACCTTATATGTGAACCGTCCAGTCAATATTATTCGTTATCAGAGAATTTACCTGTTTTATGATCAATACTTTGACCATGAAATCAACGTCTTTGAGACCTAAAATAATTGCTGCTTGAATATTTAAATCAACAATAAAATAAATTACTTTTGGAAACACTCAAGAAAAC
>JABUQX010058862.1:0-12500 GCA_015478945.1 Trachelipus rathkii | reverse complement strand
TTGTAAACTCAAGGGTT
This sequence comes from Trachelipus rathkii, assembly GCA_015478945.1. Taxonomy (NCBI): domain Eukaryota; kingdom Metazoa; phylum Arthropoda; class Malacostraca; order Isopoda; family Trachelipodidae; genus Trachelipus; species Trachelipus rathkii. The sequence continues at coordinate 12,483 of JABUQX010058862.1, read as the reverse complement.
TGCCGCTGCATAAGGGGAACTTTTGGAAATTTAGAAATTTTCCCATGCACAGAGGCAAATCCGTTCTCCATACAAAAAATTTATTTAAACAAAAATTATGTATCTTCCCCAACTATACTTACTCCGAAAGTTTCGTGCTGATTGCATGAATAATAAACGTGTCAAAGAAACAGTCATTTCAAGGATAGTTAGCGTGGAAGCTATCCAAAGTCCTGCAGTTCACCCAGTTAATGTGCCTGGTTATAAAAGTTATAAGATTATTTTCAGATTTACCAGTTGGAAAGGAAATCGTTTATTTACAGCAAGAAAGTCCCCTTAAAAGTGTTATAACAAATTGTGTTGCTAGTTCACCTAGTATCGACGTACTAAAGCGAACATATAACTCCCTGGTGGTGAAGAAGCAACTTCCAACAGCAAAGCAACATAGTCGGTGCTGTCTATTTAAGTCTCACAGCGTAAAATGGAAGTCATTACGTTAGAGTTAAAAAAAACTTCAACCGATACCCATGTAGTGGAGGAATAAGAAGACGAGATGACTACAACTCCTCGACTACATAATTTGTGAACCCAGAAGTCAAACACGCTCTCAAGACTCAAGACGAAGACCACTTTCTCAAGATTCAAGAGATGTCTACAGACAGCAAAAACCAACAGCCTCCTCCTGAAGATCGGATAGAATAGAAGAAACTATCTCTGGGATCAATGTAAAATCTTTAGTGTTTTCTGAGACTTTAGTTCCTACTTGGTTCAGAGTCTTAGAAGCACAATTTCACCTTGGAAAAATCAGCTCGGGGAAGACAAAGTACTTCCACGCAAATTCCCAGCTGCCCACATACGTCGTCAACCAAATCTCCTCTGCAAAACTCGATGTTCAAGCTTACACTCAGCTGAAGAAAATAGTCAATACCATCTACGAGAAGAGTAAGAATGAGTTATTCAACGCGTTTATGTCTAAACAAGCCTAAATTTGTAAGCCTTTTCATCTGCGAGAAATGCTCCGTTATGTTTCGAAATTAAAGATTGGAGAATACATCATTCGCATGTAGTTCTTAAAGACTTTCCCAATCAATATTCGACCAACTATAGCTTCACAGACAGCCCTTACCCTTGAACAACTTAGTGAAACAGCAAATGATATAGTTGTTCTGGTATCGTCCGCTCCTGTCATGTCAGTACCAACAGCTACGACTACACAGCAACTATATCAACAACAACAACAACAACAACAACAACAACAACAACAACAACAACAACAACAACAACAACAACAACAACAACAACAACAACAACAACAACAACAACAACAACAACAACAACAACAACAACAACAACAACAATAACTGGAATACCTGCTGGGCTTCGTCCATATAGTCAAATCCAAAGATCCCACGTCTGTCGTGCACACATTTACTTCGCTCAACAGGCAAGAACATAAAGACCTTGGTGCAAATGGTCCTAAAATGTAATGTCCAGATGCAACCCTCGTCTCGCCCCTCTTCTAGATCTTCTTCTCCTGTACCAACGGAAAACTGGATGAGCGAGGTGATTGACGCGCCACAATCAGTTCGCAACTTACTATCAATATCAGAGTATTTGAACACCGACGCTCCAATTTTGAGTCTACCATCTTCGATGGTAATCAACATGTCTCTATATGCAACTGATGTCAATCGTTCCGCAGTAAATGGCTCGGGTATGAATTTTTAACAGCAATACCATTTAATTATCGATTGTGGGAAGAAAACTCTACAAGACACAAATACGTCTCTTCTGGCACCTCTTCATGTCTCTTCTGATTAAGTTCCTTCATTACAAATTAACGCTAACATTGAAAACTAAAATATCTCATCTTTGCTTCAGGAGCTCCCACTGTTAACTTCACCTATTGACTTGACGATCATCAAGTTTAATCCAAAAGGGCCTGTTCACTACATAGAGACTGGTGATTCTCTACCAGTGTTTGTAAGGCCTCGTCGTCTTTCCGAAGATACTCTAAAATCAGCAAAAACAGAATTCTACACTCTTTTGAAGTCATCAAACGACCTTCATAGTTTTCTTTTTCTTTACCGCTCCATCTGGTGTCAAAGAAAACCATAGGAACTTGGAAGTCTTGTGGTGATTAAAGATCTTTGAATGTCATTACTAAAAGAGATGGATATTCATTTCCTCACATTCAGAGCTTCTCGCAACGCCTACATGAATCAACATTCTTCAGCAAAATAGACCTTCAGAGAACAAACACATCATCAAATTCCAATATGACCGGAGGACATTCAAAAGACTGCCATAACCACTCCTTTTCGTCTGTTTGAATATATTTCTATGCCATTTCAGCTTTTTCTACATATATCTAGATGGCTTGGTAATTTTTTCAGCAACTCCAGAAATGCATGAAAAACATCTCAGAGCAGCTTTCAAGCTTCTTCAAGAAAATTCTTTCAAAATATCCTTATAAAAACACGAATTTTTCAAGAAATCTCTCAACTATTTAAGATATATTTCTTCAGATGGAATTTCTCCTCCTTCAGAAAAGAGGTCATAAATTTCCAAGTAAATTCTTACTCAAGATTCAGCAGCTCCTAGAAGATTCCTGGGAATGATTGGATACTATCGTCGTTTCTTAACTTGTTTTGCAAAACTCACCTTTCCTTTATCAGAAAAATCAAAGCACCATCCAAAAGATACTTCTCTTACATAAACCACAGAAGAAGAATCCTTCATTGAAATCAAGAATCAACTCCAAAATGAAACAACTCTGTCATTTTCTTTGCCAGATGTAACCCATCTTCTACTTGTAAAGGATAATAGACAGACTTCTACAGGAGAAACCCTTCATCAGATGTTTGATGGACATTCAGAACCTATAAATTTCTACAGCAAAACTCTCTCAGAACAGTAACGCGAATTTTCAGCTTTCGACCGTGAACTTCTAGCAACCTACTATTATGAGCTTCATTTCAAGTATATATATTGAAATGAAAAAATGTCATCTTGTGCATTGATCACAAACCTCTCGTTGCGGCTTTCTGCATTAGGAATCGAGCAAAAAGTGATTGATAGCAAAGTCATCTTTCTATCTTAACAGAATGTCTTTTCAATGAACTACCTGGGAGGTGCAGATAACTTTGTGGCAGATTCTTTTTCCCGGATATCTTTGATAAAAATAGATGCCTGTGATTTACTTGTTATCGCTCGTTTTCAATCACGGATGAAGAAACTATAACTTTTCAGCATCGTCTTTATTCTTACCCTCTACAAAATAATCTTCAAGTATGGTGTGGTACCTCTTCAGCGTTTCCGGGACTAGTTTTGCCTAAGCCTTGGGTGAACAGATCTTCAACAATTTTCTTCTGATGTCTCATCCTGGAGTTAAGGCTTCTCTTCACTTTATCAAGACTAGGTATTTCTGGCCTAATATGAATCGTGACATCAGAATTTTGGCTCGCTCCTGTTATAGGTGCCAACTATCAAAAATTCAACGCCATACTAAACCACCTATTGCTTCTATGGAAATCCCGTCACATAGATCTGAAACAGTGAATGTCGACATCGTGGGATCATTACCTCCATCTTTTTTTACCGACATTTCAGCTCCAGTCTTCAGCTATCTTGTCACCTACATTGACAAAAATACTTATTGTACAGAAGCAATTCCTCTAGTGAATACGACCTCAAAATCTGTAGCTGTCATTTGCCTTCATGCAGTGGATATCAAGATTTGGAATTCCTTTCTATGTAATCTCAAATAGAGGACCACAGTTTGAAGGAGAATTTTTTACCGAAAAATCACATTTGATTGGATTTTACATACTCCGGACAAGCTCTAACCACTCTTCAGTAAATGGTCAAATGGAAAGATTTCATCGATCTATGAAGAGTGCTATCATGGCGCGGGAAAAAAACTGGTTACTCTCTCTTCCAGTCATTATACAATGTCTTTTTTGCATTCCTGATGACTCTAGATTCTCTAATTTTCAAGCAGTAACCGGAAAAGAACCTCTTAGAACTTCTTTTAGCAGCTAAAAACAGAGATTCTTACAATGACATCATGAGAAAATTAATGGCTCAAATGAAACAGCTGGATTTTCGACAACTACCACCTCTTCATCATACCGTGTTTCTTCAAGCATTCCTTCCAAACTACAAGCATGTTCCCATGTTTTTCTTCGAGTCGATTACATTCGGAAAAGTCTCGGAGCACCTTTTTATGGCCCTTACAAGGTTCTTCAACGAATGGACCGATTATTCAAAATACAACTTTCTGATGGACGGAAGGATGTCATTTCGATTAGGCTTTTGAAACCGGCAGGCTCCGCCTTCACAGATGGTTCCTCAATCGGATGAGGATTCGCCTTCACAGACGGTCCCTTAATCAACTGAACAGCAGGAACATGCTTTAGTACCTAGATCCAACACAGTACGTAGGGTGAGTTTAAAATGATTAATTAAGTATATTAACTGTTGAAAATTAATTTAGTGTAAAAAATACGCTCCACTTTTAGGTGGTGAAGTGATATGTTGCGCTCATAGTATAATATTAATTGTATTTAGATAAAATTGTGGTGTTTAGATAATACATTTTAAAGTCCTTATAAAATATATAAGTTAACCTATTTCATTTAGGGGAAACCAAATTACAGAGAACGAATTGTAAGGATGTCATTTTTATCGATTTCATTTTATCGATCGATCGACTCAGATGAAAACTTGACTCGACCATAAAGCATTGAGAAAAAGTAATAAATGTTATAGATCAATGTATTTAACTTTAAGGTCAGCGAGTCTTTTACATATAGTAAATATGATTTTTAATAAAATTTAATCATAAACTAATAAGCTGTTTTTAACACCTTACTATAAAAGGATTATTAAAAGGGTTATTACAACATATGTTGCTGGTTTACCTAGCCTCAACTTACCAAAGCAAACATATAGCTCCCTGGTGGTGAAGAGGTTTCTTCCAACAGCCAACCATCTTAGCCGGTTCTGTCTACTTAGTTCTCACAGCCTGAAATGGAAGTCCTTACTTGAGACTTCAAAAGAACTTCAACCGAAACCCATGTAGTGGAGTAACAAGAAGAAGAGATAACTACAACTCCTTGATACACACACACACACACACACACAACACACACACAACACACACAACACACACACACACACACACACACACACACACATATATTAAACTATAGTATTATATATATATATATATATATATATATATATATTTATATATATTATATATATATATATAGTATATATATATATATAGGTCAGCGTTTGGATTGTACCGTCATATGTATCTTAAAACTATTAATGCTACAGTTAAAACGGAATACATTGTTGGAATGCTGGTCCAAATTTTAGTGCTGAAAATGTAAAAAAAAAATAATATATATACTATTATATATTGATATATATATAATTATTATAATATATTCTATATATATTTATATATTATATATAATATATTATATTTATATATATATTATATTATATATTATATATATTATATATATCTTCAAGAAAACTACAACTAGCTGACAGGAAAAAGAATACGATTTTTGAATCTGTAAAATTTCACATAGGAAAAATGTAAAAAAAAAAAACATAATGAAAAAAATTATTGTTTAATAATTTACAGTAATATGACTTAGAAGGCCTATTTAGAGTCCTTTTATTGGTTTCTCGTTAAAATAATAGACTTTTCTATTAAATTTTGCATTTTTTTCTTACTAAAGAATACCCAAGGCTATACCGCGATGGCAAGAGTCGGGGTCTCTCGGGCTCTTCCGGGGAACTACGGGTAGGATTATTTCCCCTCCGGGGAGGGTCTCCGAACCCCCGCTCTTTGTATTGGGTGTCCGCGGGGGTTCCTCCGCCCCCCCTACGGGGTATGGATAAACGTCCCCCCTCTGTTCCCGTCGGCTCGAGCACTAGTGGCCGTAAAAAGCAAATTTAATGAAGTCTATTTCTTTTACAGGAAAATCAATATGATTTATTATCTCTTTGTTAATCATAATTACTTTCCATTATACGATAATTTTTTTTATTTTGTTATTTTTTTTACATTTTCCTATGTGAAAATTTTACCAGTTTTTGTAATAGTATATTTTTTATTTTTTTTTTTTTTTTTTTTTTAAGTCATTTTTCAGGCACTAAATTGGACCGCTTCCAGCAATTATATCCGGTTTTACTGTAGGCATTAATCAGTGTTTTAAGATTACATATGACGGACATCCACGCTGCCATTATTATATATATACTATTATATTATATATAAAATATATATAATATTATATATATATATATATATATTATTATTCTATATATAATTTATATTAATAATCTTATTATATTATATTTAATATATATAATATATTATATTATATATGTATATATATATCATCAAAGTATCTCGTTTCAAAAAGCATATTTTATGGATCAATTATCATTAAGGTTACAAAATGAAATTTCAAGAGATTTTTCAAAATTTAAACAGGAAGTACATTATTATCATAATTAATTTAGATATTTCCTTGTCCATTTATTACATTTCTTCCTCTGAAAATAAAATTGACATTTTGTTCACAAATATTTTTTTTGTTTAATTACATATAGAAAAGAAACTTATTAAATTTATAAATAATTAAATGTGATAAAGATTACGTGTGTAATGTTTTATCTTACTCATAGTTAGGTCACTTGGTACTTTTTATTACTAGAAACATTATCGTGTAATTACAAAGAAGTCAGGACTTCAAAGATGTTCCTTTTACTATCTATTTATTGCTAAACATGTTTTAACTCTACTGAGTTTTCCGTCAAATGCAACTTTTGACACCGGTGGTCAATTATTTTATTTATTTTGAGCTCAACTAGGGGCATATCATAATTTGCCTTTAAACTCTTTCCATAGTTTAAGCCCTAGCTACCAAACTGATTTTTTTTTTTTTTTTTTAATTTTATATATTACTTATTTTTTTTTTTAAGGAAAGGCATTTGAAGTTTCAAATTAAAATATAGGGCAGCCATAACGAAACTAACACTCTCTCTTGGGGAGAAATCTGAAAGTTGATATATGAGACTCTTTCGTATAATTAAAACCTCAATTTTTTCGGGTTTATTTCAACTTTGTGAAAATTATTTTATTATGGAATACGTAATATAATGAATATAACTATTCCTTTTTATTTATAAATTTATTCAACTACACAACTTATTTAGAAAACATTATAAATTTATTACATTAAGCATGTGTTACAAATTTCTGCTTCCTCTTGTGTGATTCTTCTAAATCTCCCCCTATATTCTCAACATTTGTATTATTTTTTATTTTTTTATTTCTCTTTCTGCAAATATGTTTTCTTAATCTTTATTTATACATAATATATATATATATATATTTATATATATATATATATATATATATATTTCTATATATATTATTATATATTATTATATATGATAATATATTATATATATATTATATATATATATATAAACGTATGTTAGGAGTTAAATCTGGTAAGACTCGTTTTTCAATACGATCTAAGTTTTTTTCTACCCTTAACATGCCCTGACCCATGATTTGCGTTATTCGCATTATGAAATAACATGTAGCTTTTTGGGAGTTTCAGGAGGACATGAACACTTTTGTATAAACATCATAAGCCTTGATCACTCATCAACACGTTCTATGCACATATATAAAGGGTATTTACCTTTTACACATGGTAAAGCGGATATAGATACCAAAATAATTCGGATTAAGCAATTTGGATTTATTAACCTATTTGGACAGGGGCCTTAAGGGAGGGTCCTTAAAGAAATATCAACTTGTCAACATTATTTAACTATAAAATTGGAGCTTAATGAAATATAAAAGAATTGGAAAAATATTTTCTCAGTTATAAAGGAGAACATTTTACTACATAGAAATATTATAAACTTTAATTCACAACAAAAACTTTTCAAATTTTCGAATGTTAATTCCGTCCAATTATATATATATTTATATATATATATATATATATATATATATATATATATATATATAGTATATTTATATATATATATATATATATATATATATATATATATATATTATATATATATACGATATATATATTATATCTATATATTATATATATATATATATATATATATATATATATATATATATATATATATCATATATAATATTATATTATATATATATATATGATATATATTATAATATATATTTAATATATATATATATATATAATATATACGTGTATTTTATATATATATATAATATATATATATATTATATATGTATATATACTATATATTATTATATATATATATATATCATATATTATATATATATATATATACTATATATATATATAATATATATATAATATATATATATATAGATTACGGGTATATATATTAATATATATTATTATATTTAATATATATATTATATATTTATATATATATATTTATATATTACTATATATATATACACAGTGGCGTTCCAGGATTTTTTTTTCGGGGGGGCAGACAAAAATCGTTTATTACTGTATATTATATATATATATATATATATATATATATATATATATTATATATATATTATATATATATATATATAATATATATATATATTATATATAGGAATATATATTATAAAGTGGAAGAGCCAAATATTAAATTTCTAAGAAAAAATGGGAATAATTTATGTAAATTTCTAAAATCATCTTATCTGATGTTAACTTTAGTCGCCAGGCATGAAAGTGAACTAAGTCCTAGATAACATCTTCAGTTTATTATGTTCAATATTTTCGTTTAATGTAGAGGAGGGCAAGTCCAGTACGTCTTCTCCAATAGTATTTTCAAGTAGGTTTTTAGGAAGTCACTATAATGTCGAACCTTTCTTCCACTAGAGCGTAGACACTGGTAAATTGGCCAAGTATTTTGCAACAAGATATATATATTTGTAAATTGTGACTGCGAACAAGAAACTAGTTCGTCTATTGCTGTTTTTGGACAATCTGTGCTGTGATGCCTTTCAACTTCATAAATCCCATTCTGCTTTACTAAATCCTCAATTGGGTTTTCGAGATCTTGTATTGTAAAACATTAAATCTATTTAATCCTTTCAAGATATACACTTGTTCGGTATGAGAAATTGCAAGGAAGATTTTAATTTCCTTATGACTTAAAACGTCTCTCCTAATGCTGATATTAAATCATCCAAAATTGGTTCATAAAAATAGATGTGCGATTAATAAGTCTGCTTGCGTCAGAAGTAGTCTGTAATTTTTGGAATGTTAATTCTGGTTACCCAGCAATTTCAATACCCAGTGAGATTCAGGATGCGCTTACACATTCTTAAAAATCTGCTGAAATTCTAATGTTGCATTTTCTTTGATGGCTTCAGTTTAGTTTTCAACTAGATTCATTCTTATTGCCCCTCACCAAATCATAACGGTATGACAAGATTGTATGTTAACTTAATAGTCTTTTTAAAGCAAAAAAAGGAACCAAAAAAGAATGCACCTATATATAAAATTATTGTAGATTAGGTAGCTTTTTTGGACTGATCTCCAACTTCACATTTTGAATTTGTTCTAAGCTCTATTTCGGGTTTATCATCTCTTTATATAATAAAACCGATTCATTTCCGTTGGCCCCAGCGAGTTTCGCAAACTTTTTTAATTTCTTCTTGCTACTCTTAGGAATAAGTTATTCTATTTTCTTCAAGAACTTTTGTCTTCTTAGCACTTGCAAGAAAAATGTACACATTCTGATTAGTTATTCCAATTTGCACTTCGAGATTTTGAACTTTAGAGGTTTGTGAAGCATGTACATTTAGCACAATGCAAAAGCAGTGAAGTATAAATAGCTTGTGACTTTTTCCTTTATTACTCTCGCGAGAAACCTGAACTATCACTGAGATACTACTTGCACCGTCATACCCTTGTACCTCTTAGATTATTCATTCCAAACCAGAGTTCGAGTTACTGTTTTCTGCAATAATTTTGCAGACTTATTCCGATCAACTCATTTATGGGACGAGCACAAAACGAATAAGAGTAGTCAATATCAACGTACGCCACACACAAGCGAAAATTGTTTTCTTCTGACACATCGGTCGTCTCGATCTGCTAAGACGCGCTTATAAAAATTTAGCATTCTATTGTATATTTTGCACATTTTACGTTGAATGAGATGTAGCAATGAATGAATTAGGGCATTTTGCGCTGTGGGAATGATATACATTGCATTTTCTAAGCACTAATTTTAAAGTCTGAAAGGACATGGTCTCCGCGTTAGCACGATATTTTAAAAGACCGAAAATTGCCGTTTTCCAAGGGCCAAGAGAGTTCGATTCGACTGAGTGATGATGTCCACTTAACGATGGATATTTTGCTTACCACAGATCAAAATTGAATTGCAACAATGGAAATAGCGCTTTTTTATGTCTTCGGGCCGTCCCTTTTCTCTGAGTTCAATCTGTTTGTCGATGCCTCATTTTTCTTGAACCGGCTTTTTCTACAGCAAATCTCTTTCCTACCGATTCTTTGTGATATTTGTTGCCTCGTGTTTTTGAAAAGATTCAATGGCTTTCTTTAAGTCTGATACGGTCTCGAGACAAAACAACCAATTCCTGGTGGTTTCCTTTACCTTCTTTGGTTTCCAAAAACAATACACAATTGGCAATAAACCCACGTTTAGTCAGAGTAAGCTAACGCAATTAATATCCCAGGGCCACCATCTTTACCATAATCTTTCCGACCTTTGCCTTTCCTAAGCTGAAATATATATTTTGAAATCTGTTTTCAGATCATGTTTATATTCCTTTCCTTATTGCTAGATACTGTAAATTGAAATTTGCCAGTGTCGTTGAGATGAACAATCCTTTCTGTATTCCTTGATTGCGTCTGACTTATAGACGCTTGTGCGAAAAAGTCGCCCGCTCTAGCTTGAGGATTTTTTAGTTGCTATCGACCAGTCTAACAGAACAAAGTTCAGGAGAACTGATTTCGTCGGTCCGGAACAACTCACATCAATTATAAAATATATAGAGAAAGCTTACTATTTTTTGTGGAAAAATGTCTCTAATATTTGGTTGATTTTCTATATTTTTTATTTATTTTTTAGTTGACGACAAGAACAAAAATGTTAAACACAAAGTACAAAACTATAATTTCACTAGAACTTGATATTATTCCCTTAAAACAATAGACCGATAGCTTTCCACTTACACCCAAACTTTAACTCATTAGTAAGTATATGCTGAAGAAAGAGAGAATTAAGACATCTCTCTCTGTCTAATTAGTATGTAAATATATATATATATATATATATATATATATATTATATATAATATATGATTAATATTATATATATATTGAGATATCTTGATATATGGTGCTAGCGAATATATATATCTAAATTATGACCAAGTGATTTAGCTGTTTTAACGTGCGATATAACTTACGAGGATTTGTTTGGTCCTAACAACAACGACGAATATATAAAAGTTAATTTTACCTTACGCACTTTATTATTATTAACTTATATGATACTTTAAAGTTTTTAGCGTCTAAAAATTTCGGGTCTCACCGAAATACGCCACTGGTAAAATTATATTATATATTATATAATAAATATTATATAATACTTATATATAGGTATATTTTATATATATATTTATATATATTACTCTATATATTATATATATATATATATATATATATATATATTATAATATATTGATAATTGATACTCCTACTACTAACTACTACTAGCTACTACTCTCTAGTCAATAACAGAAATACTACTATGATAAAATAATAATATAATAATTAATATAATAATTAATAAAATAATAATATATATCAATAATAATAATAATAATAATATAATAATATATATAATATAATAATCATAGATACTAATAATGAATATGTTATTTATCGTTGTTGAATGTGAGTATGCGTAACAAATCTATGGTGATTAAATTATCATTATTATTATTATTATTATGTTATTATTTATATTATTATTTTTTATATATTTTTTATTATTTGATCATTTATTATTTATCATTTATTATTTACATATTTATTCTTTTATTTATTATTTATTATTTACTAATTTATTAGTTTATTATTTGTATTTAATTAGTTAATATTTAATATTAATATTTAAATTTATATTTAATATTTAATATTTAATATTTAATATTTAATATTTAATATTTAATATTTAATATTTATTATTTATTATTATTATTTATTATTTATTATACATTTATATTTATTATTTATTAAATTTATATATTTTACTTTTTTATATTTCTATTTTATTATTAGTTTCTTTTTTTATTTATTCTTTATATTATTACTTTTTTTTCCTATATTGCATTCCTCATTATTTATTATTTATTATTTATTATTATTATATTATTTTCTTATTATT
>JABUQX010058861.1:37500-41808 GCA_015478945.1 Trachelipus rathkii | reverse complement strand
AAACTTCTATAATAAATCAATCATTAGCTTTGACAAAGAAATTATTATTAACTGTTAATACTTTGTTTATAAATTTTATAAGTATTAAAGTATATAAAAACAAATAGTGAAATTTTATTAAAAAACACTATATTACGTACCTTAATTCAATAATCAGTTACAATCAGTAAGGTTAGCCCCTAGCACCCCTCTACATCAAGCTATGCCACGTTTTGTTCATTGACCTACTGCTTTACATCATCTTTAGCCATTTAATAGGTATAAAAATAACAAAATAAGTCCTTCTCTGCTAACATAACATGTATATATATATATATACAGAAATCGAAATTAAAAATTACAATTATTCCCATAAACTTAAATGATTCGGGCGATGTTAACTAAAAATTATTTCAAATTTTTTTAAATAATTCGGATTTTCTTTATTATTAATTATTATTATTATGATTATTATATTATTATTATATTATTATTTATTATTATTATTATTATTATTATTATTAATATATTATTATTATCTATGTACATTGACCAATCCATCACGAGAAATACACAAACAACTCCGACCACTCCTTACCAGATACCGAAACTGACCCTCTCTCTGTAAATGTGTGAATAACTACTTTAGGCCTAACATTTAGGATAATCCCTTGATAGCCCCGGGGTTTAGGCCTAATTTAAGGTCAAAAATATATCAAACGTACCTTTTTCTGTAAAATGTGGTGCAATAATTACGTTAGGCCTAAATTTACAGGCCTAAATTTAGGATAAGCTTTTTTGTATCCCATGCTGATTATAAGCCTAATTACCAGGTCACAAAGGTAATTCCGTATAGACAAGAATCATTGTTATTAATTATTATTTTATAAATATATTTCAAACTGAAACATGCTGGATCGGTAAGATCCTTTAAGCAGGTAAGAAGGAAATGTTTTCCTTACTTGTGATTGGTCGGAGTAATCCTTATCTCTATATGACCTCGTATGTGATTGGTCGAGAATTATTTTATCGTCTTTTGAAAATTAACTTTGTTCTTTAAACTTGTATTTGAGCAGGTGTGTTTTATTATCTTTTAGACCCCAACTCATTTTAAAATCATAGTCATTTTAGCTGTTAAGCGGTGCACAAGTTATCTGATTTGTATTAAAAGTGTTTTATTTTTACTAAGTGTATATCATATTTATAATAAATACTTACATTGAGGAATAATTATTAATTTCACTAGAGTAGATAATAATTAATTCACTAGATTTATAGTAGATCACGTGAAGCAAAACGCAAGAGCGCCCGCAATATTATTACATAATTACTATATTAATTAATTAAATACACAATGTGTGTACATGCATAATAAACTTCCCCTCATTGTACAAACCGTAATTTCTCTTTATGGATTTCCAGTATTGGTATCATATTTTTATACTTCAAAATTACATCGAAGTATATAAGTTCATACCTCTTCTATATCAGATGTTGTATGCATTCGGCAACCATCGAGAATATCTCCCTTGGTTTGTAATAAACACTGATATACCAGGACTTTAAATAAACTAATGCGCTTGACCACATGTTATAAGGTTCGTAAATATACCTTGATACAGTACACAAACTAATATTATACATACTGAATGGGACGGAGTCCAAAAGATATCAACCTCTAGGATGTATTCCCTACCACTTTGAAATACAACGCTCCATATTTTCGCGACCGCGTAGTAATATTTACGCCGGCGGGTTCATGCGGCTGTTCCACCCTGGGTCGCGCTTGCGGGCGCTCTTGCGTTTTCTTCACGTGATCTACTATAAATCTAGTGAATTAAATTATTATCTACTCTAGTGAAATTAATAATTATTCTTAAGTAAGTATTTATTATAAATATGATAAACACTTAAGGAAAAATAAAACACTTTTTAATACAAATCAGATTAACTTGTGCACGCTTAACAGCTTAAAATGACTATGATTTTAAAATGAGTTGGGGTCTAAAAGATAATAAAACACACCTGCTCAAATACAAGTTTAAAGAACAAAGTTAATTTTCAAAAGACGATAAAATAATTCTCGACCAATCACATACGAGGTCATATAGAGATAAGGATTACTCCGACCAATCACAAGTAAGGAAAACATTTCTTTCTTACCTGCTTAATGGATCTTACCGATCCAGCATGTTTCAGTTTTTAAATATATTTATAAAAATAAAATAATAAAGCAATGATTCTTGTCTATACTGGATTACCTTTTGACCTGGTATTTGGCCTAAATCAGCATGGGATACAAAAAAGGCTTATCCTAAATTTAGGCCTAGAATTAGGCCTAAACGTAGTTAGTGCACCACATTTTACAGAAAAAGTCAGTTTGAAATATATTTTTACCCTAGAATTAGGCCTAAATCGCCCGGGGTAAAAAAGATTATCCTAAATTTAGGCCTAAAAGTAGTTATTTCAACACATTTTACAGAGATGAGGTCAGTTTCGTATCTGTAAGGAATCGAGTGCGGGTTGTTGTGTTTCTCGTGATGGATTGTCAATGTACATAGAAATAATAATAATTATTAATAATAATAATCAAATAATAATAATTAATAATAATAAAGAAAATCCGAATTATTTAAAAAACTTTGAAATATTTTTAGTTAACCATCGAGCGAATAATATAAATGTAAGTGAATAATTTTTTTATTTTTTAAATAAGAACTTAGAAAGATTTTAATAAAAACAAGGTTATGTTAGCAGAGAAGAAATTATTTTGTTATTTTTATACTTTATACATGGCTAAAAGATGATGTTAAAGCAGTAAGTCAATAGAAACAAAACGTGGCATAGCTTGGTGTAGAGGGGGGCTAGGGTTGACCTTACTGATTTACTGAATTATTGCTTTAAGGTACTTAAAATATATGTTTTTAATAAATTTCATAAAATTTTAGTAAAAGTTATTTTAAACCTTGATGTTTTAAAATTTATAAACAAAAAGTATTAACAGTTAATAATAAATTCTTTGTTTAAAGAAGATTATGATTGATTTATTATAGAAGTTTTAAGAAACTTTGAAGTAATTTTATATATGAATGAGTAATATAAAATGTACGTGATTTAATTAAAACTAAAAATGTTTTAATAAATTATACGTTATATTTGTAAGTGAGTGTGCGTGTGTTGTGTGGGTGTGTGTGTGTTGTGTAATGTGAATGTGTGTGTGTGTAAGTAAATCTGCGTGTGGACTGTAAGTAAACTGTCGTGTGTAGCTAAATCTGTGTGTGTTAAGTAAATCTGTGTGTGTTAGACTAAATCTGTGTGTGAGTGTAAGTAAATCTGTGTGAGTTGTAGAGAAAATCTGTGTTGTGGTTGTAAGTAAAATCTGTTGTGAGTGTAAAGTAAATCTGCGTGTGTAAGTAAATCTGTGTTGAGGTAATGTTGTCATAGTGAATTGTGTGGTATAAGTGTAAGTGTGTGGTGTGGTTGTGTGTGTGTGTGTGTGATATAAAGTAATGTAAGTGTCTATGGGTAAATGTAAGTGTCATAGTGAATGTGTTTATAAGTGTCATATAGTGAATGTGTTTATAAGTGTCATAGTGAATGTGTGCATAAGTGTAAGTGTGTGTGCAGTGTGTGTGTGTGTGTGTCAATGGTGTGTGTGTGTGTATTTCATGTTAAAAATAATAATAGAATAAGCAGATGAAATAATTAAAGAAAATCAAGACAAAAGAATTAGAATAATTAAAGTGGAATTAGCAAAACAAAAATCATATAATTAAAAAATAATTTAGAATAAAAAATTAAAATAAAATAAGAAAACTAAAAAATAATTAAATAATAAAATAAAAATAATAATTAAAAATTAATTATAAAAATAAATAAAAAAGTATTAAACAAATAAAAAAACATAATGTTAATAAATAATGAGTAAAGCAGTAAAACATATGAGTTAAAGCAGTAAACATATGAGTTAAAGCAGTAAAAATGAGTTAAAGCAGTAAAACATGATTTTTAAAGCAGTAAAGCAGTAAAACAAAGCATACTAATCCCCCCCCTTGGTGTTAGGTCACACCTCTATTGATTTAACTGATTTACTGATTTAAGGTATGTAATGTGAAAATAAATAATGAGTTAAAGCAGTGAAACATATGAGTTAAAGCAGGAATAAAACATGAGTTAAAGCAGTTAAAGCAGTAAAAACAAAAGCATACTAACCCCTTGTTGCTATGGTAACACCTCTATTGATTACTGATTTACTGCTTTAAGGTATGTTAATATGCAAATTTTCATGAGTTAAACCAGTAAAACATATGAGTTAAAGCCGTAAACCAT